>SOPF01014434.1:0-11335 GCA_012979155.1 Hypericum perforatum | reverse complement strand
AACACGTCGGAACTTTCGATTAGAGTCTGCATGCATTGGTCATCATTCATGTGATTGTTAGACTAAATTGTTAACCATGTGGGGGATTGTTGGTGTCTTTTGGTTTTTAAAAATTAAAAATCAAGAGACACAAGTTGGTAAATAATTAAATAAATAAATAAATAAATAAAAGGAGGGAATTTGGACATGACTTTTGAAATTTATTTCATTGGTGGCTTTTGAAATGATTTCAACATGTCCTTTGGTTTACTATAAATAGAACCCTCCTCCTTTCATTTTAATCATCCCAACAATTCATTGCATAAGCATTCATTAGCAATAATTGTTCTTCTCTCCCCCTCTCTTGAGTCCGAAAGTTCCGGGTATATAAGGGTTCGCCCGAAAGGTTCGAGAGTCGTGTGCAACGATCTTGGAACCGCCCAAAATAGTCGTTGTATCTTGGGGACGATTGCCGTAGCCCGTAGTGCACTGAAATATACGGGGCAATCTCGTCTTACGGAGAAAGTGTCTAACACTTGCCTCGACTATAGCCCGATCCTAATCAAGTACTCGTATCCGTACATCCAACAGTAAATGGCAATACTTTTCAAAGTTTCACTCAATTCTGCTCCCCGAGCCTTAGCAGCCCATCCCACTGAATCCAATTTGGAACGTAATAAATAGTTATTGATTACAGAAAAGCAAATAAGTTTCTCTGGGTTTTCCTCCCTTGGTAAGGTAAACAGAAGGTTCCCCCAGATAGAACTTGGTTAGGTTTTTTTAGTAAATTTTAAGTTTCGATAATCATGATTACACTTTTGGATCCCACTTCGTGCGACTTTCACTCTGCGTGGGCCTTGACTTTTGACCTATTGTGTAAATGAGAAATTTTTTGTCTTGTTACGTCAGTGAGGGACAAAATGAACATTAAATGACCAGCAACGCCCCAAAAAAAAAAAAAAACCGAGGATAAATTTGATTTTTTCGCCGTGATCAAGCTTCTTATATTCAACAACTAAATATAACTTTTCAGGTATATCGCAAATCTCATCAAATATAACTTTTCTATTATTCTCCATTAATTAAACTCGGAATTTAGTAAAATATTCGTAACCGATTAATGTAAATATACTAAATCAGCTTGTTAAAACTAACTGTTATGAAGGTTTATCATGAAACACATTTACAACTACTGAAAAAAATCACAAGAATATCTATTGCTAACTGGAATTTAAAAGCACCCGAATCTGTGATGCTAATTAGCATTAATTAGCTCATAAACAAGTTAGTAGTCTAGCTAATCCAACTTGTGCCGCGTTAAGAACGGTAAATTATACGAAACGTAATATACTTCGCCGCGACCAATTCTGGAAACTTAATTATCCAAAGGAGAGAAATAAATTAATCAAGGCCAAACCTTGGAACGGTCCACCATTTTGACTTCTCTCCCCTATATATACAAAAAGCAAAACCCAAACAATCAAAATCTTCCACAACCATTTTAGCTCCAATAAAAGCTCAAGTACCCTAACGCACAAACTAAGTTATTCCGACTCTCGTATCCGTCAATTCATTTACGTTCTCGTTTCCGGTCACACCATTCTGAAATGACTAAAAAAGATAGCAGCAACCCGATGCTCTTGCACTTGTTTCACCGGTCAAGATCAACGAAGAAAATGGCGGTTTCCTACAATTTCCCTCAACCAACTAGACCCGAAGACGTATCAAGCCCTAGGCCTCCTTGTACACCACCATCCCCATCATGGGAATTCGCCTATCCTTCAACCACAGGGGTAACCCTAACCCTATCCCCAAGCAACCGTTCCAGGACAAGTACCCCCTCCGGTTACTTGCAAGAGATCGGATACCCTCGTTTTGTCTCGGAGAGATGGTTCCAGAACGATGATGTTGATGACGATGAGTCGGGCGAAGAAGAGTTTGAGGAGATCATCGGACAAATAATGGAGTTGTACGAGAAACTTCCACGGAAAGTTAAAGAGAAGGTCAGCATGGAATTGATTAGGAATATTGTTGGCAATAGAATAAACGTCAACTCCGGCGGCGGTTCAACTACCGGTCTACTAGATTTGAACGTTGGATCTTCAACTACCAATCGTCGTGGTATTGATAGCGTGGAGAATCCGTCTCCGCATCGGTTGGAAAGGTTCAAGGTTAAGACAATTAAGGTGGGAGGAGTTTCAACGAAAGACGAGGACAAAACTCAACCCAAATGATCATTTTCTTTTAGTTTTTTGATAAGGAATATATGGGAATTTGATGGAACTTGAGTTTGTGCAGTAATTTTTTTTGGTATGTTCATAATTTTTTCGTTCTAAGATATTTATCTCGGATTTTTTTGGGTTTGTTTGATGTTTTAACATATGGAAAGTAAGGATCGTGTGGTTTTTAAGGTTTGATCAAGACAAATTGCTCCTTCCTTTACTGGAGGCGGATCAGCCTGGATCTGTTATGTAATTGTTTGCTTATTAATGAAAGAGTGGTTTACCACACACCATTTCACCAAAAAAAAAGATGCTTATCGGAATAGAGTTTTTGGTCTAATTTGTCTAAAACAATGCATTATCAAAATGTGATGTTGTTTGTACACTCATTGGGGTAACCTGTTTTAGCTGGACCGTAGTAGTAGTGTCTTTGTAGAGTTAGCATTACCTAGATTATTCTTTTCGTAATCTGGCACTCTTATATATATTTTCTTAGTGAAATAAACATATTTACTTTTTTTTAAATTACAAAAATTACACTATTTTTTTACATGACTCAAAACTCTATGACTAAACTAAAATAACTATTCACCAATTGATTTAAATTTCTACTAAATTTTTGGGCTTGTCAAGATTTATATTTTGAATATTCACAAAAGGCTACATAACCTTTTGCCAGATTTCGGCCCATTTTAATACCTTAAAAACCAAGGTTTTAAAAAATGCGGTCCGACTGGTGATTCGATCGGTCGGACCACAAATCATGACCTAGAACATCCCCAGTTTACGGTAACCTTGCAAACCATCCAATTTTTGGTCGAACCGAGCAATTTTTCCATAAAATTGAGACAGACCGGGTAGTTCGACCTAAAATTTGATATTTTTATATATTTTTTGTAAAATTTGTAGATTATTTTCCTATATACTTACCTATATTTCAAAAAATTATATTAAAATATGAAGGAAAAATAATTCTAATCTGACCAATAGTTAAGCCAGTCAGATTAGTTGACATGGGATCGAACCCAAATCAGGGTCGACCTCCCGGTCATTTTTTAAAACCCTGTTAAAAACATATTTAGAAAGTAAAGAAAAGAAAACCTTTTTTAGGCCCAGAATATAAAACAGGCTCAAAATAGTAAACGGGAAAGGCCCAGAATATAAAACAGATTCAAAGGCGTAAACGCTGAGAGTCGAGCTTCCTCTCCTTGATATCGATTTAGTGTGAATTAAACTGATCTTTAGATCAATTTCAGGTAAAAAAGGGAATACCAAGCCCACAATAAATGTGGGATAATTGTCCAGGTTTTTTTAAATCGTTAATTCAACTCTTTTAGTTTTAAAATACCAATTTTAGTCCTCCTAAGTTATGAATATATTATTTCGTCTATTCCGACCATAGAATACATGAGATTACCTATTTGCCTCTTTTAGATAAATAATCTCTTTCCTCTCTATTAAAATTTAAATTCATCCTAAAATCATTTTTGCTCCCTTCTCCATTTCTCTCCCTTCTCCAGTTTCATTTATTCTTTGGACAGAAAAATTACGATTTTTATGATATATGCTAAATGATATTTTTATAACAAATTTAAAAAGTTCAAATTGACATTTTAAAATTAAAGAAGTTGAATTGTTAGTTTAGGTAAGTTAAAAAGAATTCATGGCAATTATTCCTAATCCGAAAATGGAATTGAGACTTTGTAGAGTAATTAACTAGTTATCCGGTCCTAGAATACATATCCTTCTTTTTCCCAAAAAACCTAGCCGCTTCTCTCTCTCAAAAAACCTAGCCACTTCTTGGTTTCTAGGAAAGGGGGGAGGCTTATACCGGGTCGGCATCCCCCCTTGCTCTTCACTCTCCACGGTGGGCTGATCCTCGACTTCCACGACTCCTTGAGAATACTGTTCACCGTTTGTTTTTGTTTTTCTTTCTATTTATTTTGTCCTGTTTCTTCCGTTGAATAACAGAGTGAGTCTCTCCTTGTGAGAGTTTTCGTCTCCCCTAGTGAGAGTTTGTTTTGGTTATTTGTTGTTTTTCGAGTTGTTTTAATTCTATTTGGATCTCTACTTTTGTTTAGCTCTATGGTATACTACATGGTCACTAATGAAAAATTACTCCATTTTTGGAAGAGATCTTCGCCAAAGATGGATTACCGCTCCCATCCATGGCCAGATCCAGATAGGGAAATACCATAACGAAGAGGTTGAAGTACTTTTATTGTTTTTTCATAGGTACACTTTGTAAATGCCGGATGGCTTATTATCAATGAATGAAGTTTCTTATTCTAAAAAAAAACTAGTTATCCGGTCCTCTTCCAACTTACAATAAAATGATTTGACTAATCCTGATATTTTGAAGTTGGATTGGGCGGTACCATTATATTATAGGTAGCATCCGGCTTAAATTGTAGGTTTTTCGATAGAGAGACCGACACGTGGAAATTTCAATTGCCTCACGCATTTGAAAAGTTTGTAATATCAGAGATTACATATGAACATGTGTTGCATTGAGAATCTCATATTGCTTATAACAAGTACGTCTCACAAATTTATAAGTGATACAAATCCAACCACCTATTATTTCAAGTTTCTGAGTTAGATATGAAATTTCTAATATGGTACAGAGTGGGTTGATCACATGTCTATTGTTGCATACATATAATTCTCATTTTTTACAGGTTAGCATAGTCAAAATCTATAATCTATGTAATCTTTGATATGATGGATCTCGTTTAATAAGATAAGACATTAGAAATATCACATTAATTAGAATAAGCATATGAGACAACTTTATTAGTGTTAAAAATATAATTACCCATATTCTTAAAGTTTTGTGTTGCATATAAATTTTTAACATGTTATACTATTATTAGTTTCACTTCTAATATTGTATGTCATGTGTTATATATTGTTTCGCGCGTAACATATTTTTGTCATTGATAATGATGTGTTGTATCATGGTCATGTTCATCATTATTAGTCTCATCTATACTTTTGTTACACATATATATCGGGAAAAGACATTACAAATATGTAAGGGGCAGTTAAAAAATTTCAGCGTAAAATGGGTTTTAACGGAGTGCACTTTTGAGTCACAAAACCACACCATTTTAATAAATCTATTTTTTTTTTCATTTCATTGGTAAAGGTGCGCCAAATAATAATAACTTTTAATGTTCGACGTTTCTTTGAGATATTTGTCTATATATATTTAGGAAATGTTCCTCTCTGATGTAAAAGCCCCTCTCCTCGCTGGATTGGGACAGCGCCTAGGCACTACCGAGCAATGCTATTGAGAGATGCGAAGATCCTGTCATTTGTATCAGTGTACAGTGAATACTAAGCTAATGCAAAACATCTTTACAAGCAGTCAATAAGGACATAATTAGACGACTTGATTGAACCTACAACTTACAGGCATGTCTGATCAATTCTTGATCTCATAATTATCTCCTCTACTAATCGTGTCCATTAATGGTAATGGGTTTGTGAATACTCCTTTTCTAAGCGACAGATATGGTTTAACTAATCCTGTCCGGTATGTGCACTAATTGGCTGCTATATCTGTCCCAGAATTCAAGCTTGGTGATTTTCTTAATATTTAAAGAATTTGAATAATATAGAAAACATATTATTATTGTTTAATTTATAATATTTCTCAAATTATACATGTAGAATTTGGTGAGTATAAGACGCTGAATTCTTATTGAATCGTAGGAAGGCATTCATTGCATGTACAAGAGTGAACGATATTGGTAGGGATGGCAATTGGACCCTGATCCTAAGGGTCTACCCGATTTTAAATCCGAAGGATTTAGGATCCGTTAACTTTGACCGGGTCCTAGATCCGAATCTTGCCCAAATCCTGATATTTAAAAAGGATAAGGGTATGGATACGGACTTATAGGATCCTACCCGGATCCTACCCGAATTATATATACATATATATATATATATATTAGAATACTTTAGAATATAAACAGTAAATCAGTAACAAAGACTATCCTATTTAACTTCAACTTTTTAATTACAGGTTGCCCTATTCAATTTTAACTTCCTAATTAAATATTTTCAACTTTAACTTCCTAATTAAATATTCTAAATTTAACCTAAAAACTCATCTTCAACTTCTTATTTAAAGTCCCAAAAAGTCTAAATTAAACATCCCTAATTAAATATCCTAAATTTAACCAAAAAATCCACCTTCGACTTCTTATTTAAAGTCCCAAAAAATCTAACTTAAACATCCTAAAATTTTATGACCTAAAAAAACCAACTTCAAATTCTTATAAATTTTGTTACCTAAATTAATAACTATAAAAGTCTTATCATTATTCTGTGTTTTAATTTTATAATAAATATGAATTTTGAGATTGTAGGTTTAATTTTTTAATTAAATAATTTTAAGTACCTTAGACCCGCGGATCGACCCTTATCCTACCCGATATTTTTGGAACCATATCATACCCGAATCCTATTTTTAAAAGAGGATAAGGATAAGGATTTGGGTCCACCTTCAAAAAAGAGGATAAGGATCTGGGTCCTATAGATTCTACCCGAATCCTGCCCATTGCCATTCCTAGATCTTGGGATTGCTCTTACTAACCGGAAAGTAAATCAAATACAAAGGAAACAATAATTCTGATAAGGATATAATATCTGTTGGAAAAATGGAGCAATTATGTGTAAGTAAAATGATAATTCAAAGAGTATTTTAATGGGCATAAATAATTTGTGTGATTAATGTGAGATATTACAAAATTATAATAATCCACATTAAACTCCAAATTAAAAATGAGCATTTAAGAAAAATCACTCATTGTTTTAAGGTTTATTAATCTTCATGATTTATCTCTAAATTCATGACATTCCATATTTATTGCATGAAATAATTCATATGTTTCACAATTAAATTGTGTAAATGCTCGTATTTATTTTGCCCTTTAAATATTTACTATATAATAAGGTTATCCTTCATTTGAGAAGTGGTGAGAGATCATCCACTAAGTGAAGAACCATTCTTGGTTAAATTTGTTGCTCCATTTTCTGATTCCGAGTAGCTATTCTTGATCTCGTTAGTTATTTGATTACCCATTTTCATTTTAATGCGGAAGGATCTGTTTAATCCTAGAGAACTACACCTACCGGTGAAATAGTTCTTAAGGACAGCGTCCACTACGCGACTCAGATTGATTATTTATTTTTATTCCACCAAATTTTCCAACAATCTTAAAAACTATTTTTACTATCGAAAGAGACTTGGTCAAATTGGGAGTTTTGTTCACACTGAAATAGGGAGCCAATGAAGGATGCGAGGCAGATCGAGGGTGTGGCCTATCTAGATCACGAAGTTCACATCTGATTTCCCCACCCACTTGCTGCGTCGTGGGAAGTTGACATCCATGTCGAAGCTCTGAATTTGACTATGCAATGATACACCAGGTTCTATGTCTTTTTATTTAGCTAATGCATGCGTAGAGTTTTACAAATGGTGCCCTCATGCAGGATCAAACTACAAAACTTTAGTTTACAAGACATTGATTTGTAAAACTCTATGCATGCATTAGCTAAATAAAAAGACATAGAACCTGGTGTATCATTGCACAGTTAAATTCGGAGCTCCGAAATGGATGACAACTTCCTACGGCACAGCAAGTAGGTGGGGAAATTAGTTGTGAACTTCGTGATCAAGATAGGCCATACCCTCAGTCTGCCTCGCATCCTTCATCAGCTCTCTCTTCCAGTATGAACAAAACTCCCGATTTGACCAAGTGTCTTTCGATAGTAAAAATAGTTTTTAAGATTGTTAGAAAATTTGGTAGAATAAAAATAAATAATCGATCTGAGTCATGTAGTGGACGCTGTCCTTAAGAACTATTTCACCGGTAGGTGTAGTTCTCCAGGATTAACAGATCGTTCCGCATTCAAATGAAAAAAGTAATCAAATAACTAACGAGATCAAGAATAGCTACTCAAAATCAGAAAATGGAGCAACAAATTTAACCAAGAATGGTCCTTCACTTAGTGGATGATCTCTGACCACTTCTCAAATGAAGGATAACCTTCTTATATAGTAAATATCCAATGGGCAAAATAAATATGGGCATTTATATAATTTAATTGTGTAATATATGAATTATTTCATGCAATAAATATGGAATGTCATGAATTTAGAAATAAATCATGAAGGTTACTAAACCTTAAAACAATGAGTGATTTTTCTCAAATAAATACTCATTTTTAATTTGGAGTTTAATGTGGATTATTACAATTTTGTAATATCTCACATTAATCACACAAATTATTTATGCCCATTAAAATATTCTTTGAATTATCATTTTACTTACACATAATTACTCCATTTTTACAACAATCCCCTACTATTTTAAATATTTTTCACTGATATATATAGCAAAAAAAATTGAAATACTTTTCCGAGTCGATATATAGATGAAAGTGCATCGGCTCTGGTGTCTCGCAGACTATGAACTAGACCTTAGACTTATAGAGAAGTTATACAAGTGTCATGATGAAGATATCTTAACTTCTATGAATCATGATCACTATTTTGTATACCTGAAACTTATAAATCATACTTCATCCCTACAGTTCTCGTTGTTTGCACTGTTTCGAGCTAAATCAGCCATGCTCGCAACCTGATAATTCTTGAGTGCTCTAGAGATTAAGCCACAATCTTATAGGAGCAGCTCCACTCGACACTCATATAGGTGACTCATCAAGTGTATATTGCACTTTATACACCACCCTTTAACTTAGGGCTATGAGATTCATTAAAAGCGTTAAGCCTAGCCTACCATAGTGTAATATAGTACCCTACACTCATATCATAGGAAAGAAACCAAATTTTAGTACTAGAGTGATTAACTCGTGACTTGTTGTTACCCATATGAACCTTCCTCATGGGATCTCCAATCACAAAGATTGGGTTCTCATCACCGTTAATCTAGTAATTTGGCTCAAATCTCATTCCCCTCGATGTTTACATATCCTTTTTATAAGGGTTATGCCAATAGATTGACCAGATCCACTCTGGCGTCACACGGATATTAATCCATATTTTATAACAGTTGTTTAACCACATTATACACTAACCAAATATATTAGTTTTGCTATCATAAGCTTCATTTAAGCTATAATTATTGCATCTTAGCAATCTCACATTATCAACATTAATAGTGTCGGCTATATTCTTAAAAGAATATTCTCAAAAAGTTATCAACCATAATAAACTTTCACTTCATAGTAGTTTTAGCTACTATGGATTATCTCCATATGTCAAATCATATCCAAGAATATTATACAATGATTGGTTATTCATCTCATCAATTTGACCATCATCATTGTATTAATTTTCTTAATACAATGGATATTCACAAATCATCCTAATATTAAATATTAGGGTCGAGAGAATATAATCATAAACTCAACATTATTATAATATAATCATCACGTGGATCTCTATTTTTAATAGAGTTCGAATCTCTATCTTTAATAGAGTTCGTCTCAAAATTACGATTATCACGTGGTGTTCTAAAAAAATAGTAGCCATTATATTGCCGATAACGGGCTTATTTAGCTCCCACTATTTCAATTCATCGACATAAAGTCGGTAATTCTCAAATAGTAATTTTTAAATATATCACATCATAAACTTAATCAACTACATGTATATATATATAACAAATACCATACAGAAAAAACAAATAATCCATGGTATAATTCTCTATATCATCTCAATTAATTATTCGTCTATCATGTATACTCAATAAAATCATATGTAATCAATACCTTCACGTAACATTTACCACCTTTAAATTGCCCAAAAAAAGGCCTTAATATAGTGATTAAAAAAGTGACGGAAGCCTTTCTCAACGTAATTTTGCAACCATTTTTTTTCCAACAGCCACTTATAATCACCATTAAAATCCCACTAATGATTTTAGCAACACAATTAATTTATAACGACTACCTCAATTATCAGCATTGAAGACATACATATAACGTTAACCACCGTTAAATTCCCATTAAATATTTTATTCACATAAATGACCTAAGTTATTAACATTGAAATATTAATTCCCACAAATAATTCACGCTCACTAATTAATTATTCGTTGGAAGGCCTTATCATCCATGGTGTATGATGCATGTGAGAACATGCATTCGTTTAGCTTTAGTTTGTTGAGTTTTTGTCATGTTTTAGGAGTTGTTAAGTTGAGTCTTGTCTATATTTTGTTTCATTTTGTTTGATTGGTCAAGGAGAATAATGTCTGTTGTTTTTGTGTGTTTTATAGGTGTTTGGAGCATCCGAAGAATTGGGGCAAAGATTGGTGGACATAAGCGACGAGTTGAGCAAAGATCGGAGATTTGAAGACAAGACATGAAAAGGGGCAGCCTTGGACCCCAGCGTACGCTGGCCTTGTTCGAACCAGGAGAGGAGAAAGAGCAAAAAGGGGCAGTAGCTGACCCCAGCGTACGCTGGCCTTCGACAAGGAACATAAATAATTGCCTCACCAAACTTCCCACTTGGTTTGTCTAAAGCTGGGGTGGCAAGCACTCGCGGGAGGAGACAAAAGGGGGAGTAGGAAGGCAGAGAAAGCTAACCTTGGAGGAGGAAGAAGAGATCAAGAGAGTTTAGACTAGAAAAACCTCCAAGTTCTAGATTTGATTTGTTAGATTTATTTTGTGTTCTTGAGACAAGAAGGCTATAAGCAACATTTGAATCATTGATCAAGAAGGTACTTTCATTCTCATTAGCAAGGAGTTTTGTTGTTATATTCAATCTCTTTGTTATTGTTGTTTGATTAATTGATTGTGTATACGTTCATGAGTCAAGAGTGACAGCTTGATTACATCATAAACTTCAATCGTTAGGTACTTGGTTGATTGATTGACCAATGTTTGCATGAATCAAAAGTGACAGCTTGATTTAAATTACAACTTTCTTGTTCTTCGTTCTTTATAGACTTGGTTTTATTTAATGTATGTATGATCATGGATCAAGGATGAAAACTTAGTTTAGATCATAGCTTTCATTCGTTTATCGCAGTAAACTTGATATTATTTGTGAATCTAGGCCTGACAAACTTAGGCTCATAACGATATTGAGA
>SOPF01014433.1:0-10518 GCA_012979155.1 Hypericum perforatum | reverse complement strand
TTAAGAGTTCAGACGTCCTAATAATACTTATCGATCTAATAATCACCACGAATCTCTCTCTTTCTGGATTCCTTCCCGACCGAGATCGAATTTAACCAATGAACCCAGAAATTCCAATTTAGATTGCTATTCAGGGATTTCTGCTGGAGTCTGGCTCTGACCTCGCTAACTAACAAAAACCTTAAATCAAACACATAAGCCTGACCCTAGATTTCAAAACCCTAAATCGAGAACACATCAGCCGGCCCTAAATTACAAAACCCTAAATCGAACAAAATCTTCCGAGAGTTAAAAATTAAAGGCTAAAGAAAGAGGCTCACCTCCGGCGATGAACCCGGGAGACGAGAGGAGGAGGAGATTGTTAAAGGCGCCGGAATCGCCAACGGCGGCGTTTCGAGCGGGAGGAGAGGAGAGGAGAGGAGAGGAGAAAGTTTGGCGCGATTCTTTTTGTGATCTTCTTAGTATTTTGGTTTGCTTCGCTTTTCTTTTTTTTTTTCCTCTCCCTATTTTATTGAAATAAATCAATAACTGTTGTTAAATAAGGCGTGGGCCGTTGGGCTTGGGCTGATCTCTTTATTTTAACATTTAATTTTTTTGTGCTATCGAATCCCCCTTGGGCTTGAACATATTCACTCGTGAATCTTTTTACCTTGGGTTGAAGATTTTGCAATCTGGGGTATTATTTAATTAGCTGTCGAATCCAGTTCCTCCTTTCTTTTAGTGTGTGTAACTTGCTCTTCATTTAAATTCGATGTTGGATTATGTGCTGATTTTTTTTGTCCAAATGGTCTGTACTTAAAAAAAATGCAAAATATTATTTTTGCAAAAATCTAAAAATCACAAAAACAAATTCTAAAGAACCACATTGACTGCATGAAAAAATAATGTCATTAGATTAACCATACACTGGAAGGCCATCAAGGAATAACTAATAAGACGGAAAACAATATCGTTCTACTGGTGCCAGACCTGAGAAATAACGAATGTAACAAATCTCTATTTATAAGAAGATTCTATGTCTCTTTCGAATCTTTATTGGTATAGAATTCTAGAACTTATGTATACATAAAATACTATGATGAGAGGGAGAAAAGTATGAGCTTGAGAATGAATTGGAATGGAGGATGATGATTTTTTTATAAGAAATCTATGCCTCCAATATTCAAATACGCAATAAATCTGGTCATTAATTAGGTGGATAAATAGATAGTTACAAGATCATAAAAAACTCGTATTACTCGGAAGCCCTATAATATTTTAGGGTGTCGCTAGTGACCGAGAATAGGTATATCCGTCCACCATAACATCGTAATGAGACCCATCATATTACTTGGAATCACACAACTTCACGTACAGCTCAGCAGTAGGGGGAGCCAACTGTTGGCTCCAATTCGTATCTAGCTTGCAACGTGTAAATCGTGCAAGGTTTTGATAAGATGTTTATTATATATATGTAATCGTGCAAGATTTTGTCGAGAGAGCTCGGATGTCACGAGCTGATGACGTGGCAGTAGTTGTTATTCTTTCCCATGTTATTTTCTTCATTGTCTTATGCACGTTAGCATGAACGTCGTTGTAGGAGTCGGTTATTTTCCTTCCCTAAAATAGCTCCTCACAGTGGGCATCGTTGGTTATTTTCCTTAATTATCTCTAAATTTTAAGATAATTATGTCCTTAGCGAATTGAGATCGGATTTGGAGCTAGACCCGCGTTTCCAGCACCATGCTGGACACGCGGATTCGGTGGTTTAAACCCCCGGATTCGATGGTTGGTTTTTGGATTCGATGGTTTGTATGTATGTCTGATTCGATGGTATGGTGTATTGTAATTCGATGGTATGATGTATTGTAATTCGATGGTATAAAATATCTCATTCAATGGTTTGACATCCGATTCAATTATTTGTATATTGTAATTCGATATTTTATATATTCTGATTCGATGGTATAAAATGTCTGATTCAATGGTTCGATGTACAAACCATTGAATCAAACATTTTAGGGAAAAGTCCATAGATGGTCCTGAGGTTTCAACTTTTTTGCGACGTAGTGCTGTGGTCTGGAAACGTTACATTTGGTCCTGAGATTACACATTTTTTTGCAAAAGAGGCTCGGGTGACATTCCGAACCTAAAAATGCTCCGAACCAAACTTAAAATATCAGTTTTGGTTCCTTTATTTTTTATATTTTTTTTAAGAACACCCCTCCCCCCTCCTCCCTCCTCCCTCTACGCCCCTCTCCTTCCACCTCCGCCCCTCCTCCCTCCTCCCCTCTCCTCCCCTCTCCTCCCTCCCTCCTCTCTCTCCTCTCTCTAGTCTTCTTCCTCAAGAAATAAAGAAATAAAGAGACCAAACCAAAAACGAAGAAGATGAAAAAGAAGAGAGAGAGGGAGGAAGGAGGAGAGGGGAGGAAGGAGGGGAGGGGAGGAGGGAGGAGGGGCGAGGGAGGAAGGAGAGGGCCGGAGAGGGAGGAGGGAGGAGGAGAGAGGGGTATTTTTTAAAAATTATAAAAAATGAAGTAATCAAAACTGATATTTTAAGTTTGGTTCGGAGAATTTTTAGGTTCGGAATGTCACCCGAACCTCTTTTGCAAAAAATATGTAACCTCAGGACCAAATGTAACGTTTCCAGACCACATGACTACGTCGCAAAAAAGTTGAAACCTCAGGACCATCTATGGACTTTTCCCAACATTTTATACCATCGAATCATACATATCGTACCATCGAATCACAATATATAAATCATTGAATCAGATATTTTATATTGTTGAATCATGCATACCATACCATCGAATCTCAATATACAAACCATTGAATTAGACATTTTATACGAGTGAATCATGCATACCATACCATCGAATCACAATATATATAATATCGAATCACAATATACAAACAATTGAATCAGATGTCAAACCATTGAATGAGACATTTTATACCACTGAATCAAGCATATCATACCATCCAATTACAACACACCATACCATCGAATCAGACATACATACAAACCATCGAATCCAAAAACCAACCATCGAATCCGGGGGTTTAGACCACCGAATCTGCGTGTCCAGCATGGTGCTGGAAACGCGAGTCCAGCTCCAAATCCAAATTCTAGCGAATTAGTCCTAAATTTTTAAGCTAATAAACTAGTTTGTTCCTCCAACCTATATAGTAGCAGATTCAATGAGATGAACTCAAGTTCAAAGCTTCAACCTTTATTAACTGTTACGTCTAAAGATCCCAACTATTGTTAAAACACTTGCTCCGATGAGCAGCCACTACAGCCTGACGCTGCCATTCCTCCAGTCAACGGTCGAAGATCACCTAGCTGCTCATCACCGTTCGGATCGTGAAAGGAAACAACCACGACCTGTACCATCATCAAACCATTTCAACCCGTACGATTTTGTCGGGTCCTTTGGACGTGCCCACGGTGGACCGGTTTTGGAACCGCCACCCGGAAGATCGGAGGAAAGGGATATTTTTAGTAATTTCATGTCATAATTGAATTAAATTTATTGACTAAATTAGCTAGTTAAATGTTTTAGAGCTCTCGAATGAACTAGCTAGAGACGACCAATGAGTACACTATTTAACTCAGGAACCTCTCCGTTGTTTCCCTTTTTAATTTTGGCGCTAATCTTGAGACTCGCACTCACAAGACGCACCAAAGTTTCTCCTGCATAGAGTCCACTGGCCTCATATCAATACTATTTCAATTCTAACTTGGTGTCGTCTTCGAACAACGATGGATCAGGTTGTAGGATTCTTATCACTAGTTAACAAACTGTTAACCTTAATCACGGATATTTGGAGCTTTAGCCTTCGGCATCAACCAGTTTGGGCTTTCCACACTTTCCGACCAGTGTCTACGCCTCCCTCGTACATTGTCTGGACAGCTTCCTGGCTTTTGATAAACATGGAAGATCTTTAGAATCTAAAGGCCTGTTTCCTACCTGCTAAGACCTTTCCAGGAAGATAAGCGTTAGATGCTAAACCTCTAATAAGTAACAATACCTTCCTGCCACAATGAAACTGGAACGATAAAAAACGCGAAACTGGAACGATAAAAAACGCGAACATAGATAATCATCAAGCAGAAACGCATGACAAGACATGCCGAAACAAACAAACAAACAGTAGCAAGAGGAAGAAAGGCATGACAAAGTTCCTACGTGCCAATCAAGATACTACTACAAACTATGCTGCTTGTGAGCTCAAGAACTGCTTGTACAGAGCACACAAAATGACTTGGAGCCATAAATTGGAACAGCGTATACATAGAGAAAGAAGCAACATGCCCAACTTGTACCGCTTCCAGCAACATTTCTACTGGACGAAAATTACAATAACCCTGCAGGTTGAAGGTGATGGAAACAAATTCCTTTTACGAAATGCTCACTAAACTACCATTTTTCACGTGATGCAAAACATATCTCAACATCCAGGAAACACTCTTACCACATCTCGATATGTTCATGTTTCTTCCTCTTGTTTCCCTATATTTCTTCTTTTTCTACTACTCTCCCCTCTTCCTACCTGTTCCCTAACTATTGTCAAGCATTTGCTTATAAAAAAACAGACAACTGTTGTTGTCAAGTTAACAAAGTAACTTGTGCCATCCTTGGTAAAAAGATGGATGCCCAGTAACTCGCCAAAGCTGTTGAAAACAGGGTCTCCTGGATAAGAATGAGACGATCCGGCTGAACACTCTATGAGCGAAAGAGAACGATTGTATCTGATAGAAAGACCCAACTTTCTTGCTTCTTCTCCATTGATGCTATGAAACTCTCGTCTGGCAAAGCTGACACGACATTGACTATATCTGAAATTGCATCCAATAGTATAGACCAACTGATCCGGTTCTACCTTATAAGCAAATTCAGCAAAAGCCAGATTGTCACAATGCTCTGTGCCATCTAGTTTAAATAAAACTAGATGCACATCTCTGAAATAGCTGACTCTAGATGCCGTAAACATGAACTCCTCGCCGTTATGCTTCATCTGGATATGAACTTCACCAAATTCCTCTAAAAATCCATGAGTCAGCACGTAAGAAGGCCCAACTAAAACACCACCCCGACTTTCCCAAGAAGGATTGTCCTTCCAAATGAAAACGCGAACAACCTTTGATTGGTGTTTCTTGTAAAATTGACCGGGAAGCAATTCCATCTGAAGAAAAAAACAATAAGAATCTTTGAACATTTTTCCACACCATTGTAAACAAAATAATGGCTTGGTGGGTTGGGCAGCAGAGATCAAAAGTAGCAGTGGCAAAAGCATACACAATTTGAACAGTTTATCAGGTACAAACATTAGAATTAAGAAGTGCAGAAATCACATTCTAGCCCTGGGACTTTTACAGCCTGTTTGGAGTCCATTCCGTTCAAAAAAGAATTATATTTCCAATTCTTAATGGGAACAGAAAGGATTGCATTTCTCATTTTCTTGTTTGGAACCATAAGTTATATATTTTGGGAATTAATTTGCTACTTTACACAAATACCCTTATAACTAAACCAACTTGCAACAAACCAACCATCTCAAATATGACCACTACAATTCACAATCACCACAGTAGGAACTAAAATCAGGCATAAAAATAGTAGTCACAAGCAGTTACTAAAATTTGGTACAAGCAGTAACCAAAACATTGAGCCAAGTAAACTACAAAAAAGGATTGAGCTATGGCGGAGTGACCTGCAAAACCCGAGGAGCTAACTATGAAATTATTGTCAACGCCATAGCAAACAGTAAAAAGAAAGGCATTCTCAACACTAACTTTAACGCATATGTTAGAAATACCCATGAACCTAAAAATACACCATCATCAGACCAAAAATTTACGCGCCATAAAAAACAACCTCGTACCTTAAGGAAGGTCGGATGAGGAGAAACCTCGTTCCTTCAAGGATGCAAACTTAGATTCTTCCCGCCGCCCGACCAATAAATTGTTAATTGAGAGCCAAGTTTTTAAATCGCTGTGGAGTGGGAAAGGGTTTATGCAGTCGAACAAGGGGGTTTGTTTTGTTTTCTTTTGTTTTGTTCCAGGCAAGTTGTGGGCTTCGGACTGGGCTCTGGGCCTTTTTTCTACTATTCGTTTATCACCCGCATCATTTCGATTATCACGTACCTCTGAGGTTGAACCAAATCAAATTGTTTTGGAATTTACATATATATATATATATATATATATATATATATATATATATATTCAGAATTAGCACTTTCATAACAAAGACCGAACCATAAACTTGTACAATTTTTGGCGCTGTATATTATGGTTTTTTTCGTCAACCTTTCAATCCAATCCGTTACGGATTTTCTTCGTCATGGGAACATTATATTTTTCGGGCATTAAAATATGGTAATATCGAGTGCATATTGCAGCCTAGGAACCAAGGTGCGCGACCAAGTAAGCTGCAGAATTATTCTCTAAGTAAAGTTCGATAATATCCAAAGATTTCACATGGAAAAAAAAATAGTTCAGCTAAGCGCCAGGAGTGAATTGGCCAAAAGAAAACGAGTCGAAAAAGAAAACCATAAATTTTATCCTTATTCCCCATATAAATCCTCCAAGATCTTGGGTTGATCACCATATATACTTGTAGACGAAAATCCATTGGGAACTTAGTTTTTCATTTAGCATTCAAAGTGGGACACCAAATTCGAACGTGGTAATATTTTTCTCCAGAGTCAACCAAATTAGAACAATGAGATACTTTCGGGGTGAAATATGGCTCTGTCCCAGACGCATCTTGTGTTCCTATCAATAAGAAACTGTTCATGAGAACAAAAGAAACACTCACACTAACTGTTACTGCAACATGATCAAAGCAAAAAATTCTACAATGTGCAACATCCTTAGTTTTGGTAATGCCAACGCTCGTCTTTTTCTTACATTTGTAACCTACTTTAATTACAGTAGCCAAGTCATCAAATCACCATGTTCCTATAGAAAATTAGGCTGGCTGTAGGAACTCGGAATTGCAAAAGAAACATGGCATTGAACTTACATAATATGTCGCCCAGTGGCAAAACCTCATGCTTCAATTCCTCATCCAATTTCTTCAATAATTCAGAAAGCAACCTCTGGTACGAGATAATAAATCAACTTCAAAACCAAGAACAGAGCAACAGAGAGTGATCAAGGCCATCTAGAGGTGGAGTTCTTCAACTTCAGAATATCGTCCGGAGGAATACAATTTATAAGTAGCTCATAAAGCTTTCCCATTAACTTGAAATAGCCTAACCCATTAGAAGAGATTATTAGAGTAAACCATGGAAACCAAAAAGCCAATGGGCCATGGGATACGCAACTCTCAACAGCAAATGAAGAATTGAGGACAAGGTTAGAATCCACACCTGCTAGGGCTCTGCTCATTCATTATGTCAGATGCTAGTTCAGAAACATATTTCTCGTGAAAGTTTGTCCACCTCATTGAGCACCAGCACTAAAATTAAAGATGTTGATCAGAAGCAAAGCAAAGCAGTAAACAGGAAGTTTCTGCACAACATAACTTACCAAAGACCAAAGTCACTACTAAAAGAGAAGTAAACAAGAAAGGAGAAACAGGAACACGCACAAGAATACCCGTGATTCAACAGAGTGCGGAGATGAAAAAAATTAAGATGAGGTGCCACTTTTAAGCAACAATAACGTACCAAGGAAGGCAGGAAGTTACATCAGAGGAGAAATATGTACAGATCCCAAACTAAATATTATGAACAATTTCAAACATATTTCTTTAGTTTCCAATTATAACTTGGAGCTTTTAAGTTTCAAAAGTATGAATGTCATGGCGGGTGCAAATCATCAATACCTTACCATATCAATTTCAAACAGTTCACCCTCGCAAAGCTCTCTCTAGGAAACTTGCAAAAACAAAACCCAACGCAGTCGCCAGAAACCCTAATCGCCCCTAAATAACTGTAGGACTTGAAGGGAAAAGTCAATCCAGACCTGAAGATATAACCTCCTAAACTCTTCTTCATCCACCCTTTCCGCCATTTGTTTACCACCAGGTGTAACCAATGCTGCCGACTATAAAAGACAGAATAACTTAACATGAAGCTGAAGAAAAAATGGAAATGATAACATGGAAGAAAATCAAGATCTTTTATTGGGTCATATCAACAAGTAGTAACACGGCTCCACCACAAGATGGCACACAGAAAACACCAAGCTTCTTAAAAACTAAAAACAAGCAAAACAAAATTAGAAAAAGGGGAAGCATGGCACAGTGCTGGAAATCCATCCATCAGGAGTCGAATCCGGATATTTGGAGGATAGATAAAAGATCATGAATGATGTTTATGTGGTAAAAAGAGATAGTGCCCAAAATAATATGTTCTTTCGCATGGGAATTACTAAGCTAGAATATTAAATTATTTGTTGTTCAATTCTCCGTATCGGCATCCATTGTGTCCAAACTGTTAACCACTGAAGAACAACTGATCATAGACAAGTTGCAATGACGAGGGAACTACAAAACCGCATCAACACATGCAACGAAATTCTTGCATGGCTCATCTGAAAGTCAAGGTCTAAGAATTAAAGGCAAAGGCAAGCCAGGAACTCTTAAAAAGACATCATACATAACATATCATTTTACATTTGCTTTCCATCCGCTATTGCATGTTCATATTATCACACATCAGTAATATAGTAGGCACCATCAGTAAGCTTTTAATGTGAGATCTAATTTTAGACCCTTATGGCAAATGCAACATCAGGTCACAAGTTCTAAAATACTCGACAAGTCTGTAAGGAGTAATAGCAGAGTCCTTACCTCCACGTGCTTGTACAAGTCCGATGGAGGTAACTTTATAGCATCAACCAGTTTGGGCTTTCAACACTTTCCGACCTGTGTCTACACCTCCCTTGTACATTGTCTGGACAGCTTCCTGGCTTTTGATAAACATGGAAGATCTTTAGAATCTAAAGGCCTGCTTCCTACCTGCTAGTGAGCCATTTGGGAGCATGATTGAATAAATAATGAACACCCAAATCCACAACAGATGCTAAGACCTTTCCAGGAAGATAAGCATTAGATGCTAAACCTCTAATAAGTATCAATACCTTCCTGCCACAATGAAAGTGGAACGATAAAAAACGCGAACGTAGATAATCATCAAGCAGAAACGCATGACAAGACATGCTGAAACAAACAAACAAACAGTAAGTAGCAAGAGGAAGAAAGGCATGACAAAGTTCCTACGTGCCAATCAAGATACTACTACAAACTATGCTGCTTGTGATCTCAAGAACTGCTTGAACAGAGCACGCAAAATGACTTGGAGCCATAAATTGGAACAGCGTATACATAAAGAAAGAAGCAACATGCCCAACTTGTACCGCTTCCAGCAACATTTCTACTGGACGAAAATTACAATAACCCTGCAGGTTCAAGGTGATGGAAACAAATTCCTTCTACGAAATGCTCATTAAACTACCATTTTTCACGTGATGCAAGATTCACAAGCTATGGGTGATACATCTACTTCAATGCGATTCAGACTTGAAACCGGAAGAATAGAGCTTATCAGCTAACACTAGTGACGAAAAAGATAGGCTCAACTTTTAAAATGGAAGGCTAACCATCTCTGGTACTAATTAGTTTGGCAAAGGAAATACAAAGCAGCAATGGAGGATGTTTTAACAGATTTTGTGTACACACCAGCGCGAAAATTTATTCTAAAGTAGAATAAACGGGAGCTGATTATGTGGAAATCGCCACACTTAAACATCATTAGAGGATTATTCCGCTTCGTATCACCAGTTTGTTTGCAGAAGGAAAAGACCTTAAAATATATGGTTGGAAACAAATCATATAAAATTCCAACTCCATTCTTCGTCATAGAGACGATACAGGTTAAACTCTACTCTAACAGCCCCTTTGTTTTATTAATAAACACGGATGGCTCCTTCAAAGGGGCCAAGGGTACCAAAGCACATACGATCGTACCAGATTACACCTCTTCCAAAAGAAGGGTGAGTCAATAACAAGATACTTATATGTGTGGAAAGTGCATGCCAAAACACCAAATCAAAAGAGAGTCGCATCTAGACTGTGATAAAACTTATTTGGTGCCAAACTTGCTCCAGTGAACTTAAACCTAAGAAACTTGGTCCAGTTAGCATCCACAAAATGAATGATCAAGCAATAGTTGGCATTCAAACAGTCATTATAGAACAAATAAAAGTCAACCTCTATCATCAAATATAGCAGTGTAAGTGCCTGCCAACACCGACTCCTCGATTTACCTAAATTCCTTTGCCAGCGGGGTTAATGATGAACTTGCCCCAACCAAGCCTACTCGAACTCCTTCAACAGTTTGTGTAGTTGGCAGTGTTGGACTCTGTGCGTACTCCTGGTGTGGACCAGGCCCCCCAACTCCAAGAAGAAGAGAAATCAGTATCTGAACTCCCTCCTAGCCTAGAAGGGCATACCACAAATTATTTCCCTCATCATTATTGCTGCAGAGTAATGTGACAAGAGCTCTTAGAAGCTCCTC
>SOPF01014431.1:0-10225 GCA_012979155.1 Hypericum perforatum | reverse complement strand
ATAATAAATCACGAACTTGTTCCCATAAATGTACAAAATTGTTGGTGTTGAATCCTTTTTATATTCTTCTAAAAAGGTCATTTTTATATGGAAGGTCGTCGGAAGGTATGGAAACTATTGAGAGAAATTATAATTTTAAAATTAAATTCTATAAAAAAAGTAATCACATAACAATTCTACAATAATTAATCAAACATTACATGAACTAAAATCTTTATAAAAAATCTCATAAAATAGAAACAAATCCAGTTTCAAATCTCACATTTATTCGTTTCCTGGGACCATGGGGACAATTAAGAAAATAATTCTACTTTTCTTTGTTCTTATCTATTGGTTCATTTTACTCACAAGATACGGTCTAATTCAACCTCTTCTACATCTATGTCTTGCCATGGATAAATAAAGAAAACAAGATTCCAACACTCATTCTTAACCAAATTCATTACCATAACTTTTATCCAAGTTATTAGAAAAGTAGTTTTTAGAAAACTTTGCCACCATTGATTTTTTTCTTCAGTTCCATTATAAATTAGTTAGTTAAGTAAATTTTTGATAAAAAAATATTATCGTTATCACAATCAGCTCAGCCACCATAGAGAGTCATACAACACAAGCTCCATCACCTCCCTATGATCTGATATACCAATGGGGATCCTCCATTAGGCCAGATTAGTCCCCAAAATAACATTATCTCTTCCCCTCCAATGGTTTTCTACGGCTTGGAAGTTTCTTGGCAATGGGAAAAAAGAAGTGTGACTCAGATCTGATTCAGCTTAAGAACCATCCTAGAACCACAACTTTCACCAGGTAAGCCACACACACAAAAAAACATAACTTAACTTATTTTGGTTATATAGATAGGACAATGTTCAATTGCAAATACTAATTGTTTAAAAAAATTGCTCACATTTCACCTATTTTTCACATCGCTTTGAACTCGTCAAATCTTCTATTTGCCAAACAGTTGATAAATTACCCAAAGGGACCGACCCTACATAGACCATATAGTACACCAACAATTTAAGTATTTAACACACTAAGACGAATTACATAACTAGAGACAAAACTGGTGTTTTGTCTTATTATTGCCTCTGACATTTCCCCTCTTCAAGAGCGACTCTTTATGAGCGCCTACATAAAGCCAGCAAGCAAACTCCAAGAACAATTCCCTCTGGAGATAAATCTGATCAGAGAATTAAGAACCTCTTCTCCTTCTTCTTCCTAGAAATCCAACTGGGTTCCCTCTCAGTCCATCAATTTTCACAGAAGTGAAGAGAATTATGGAAAATAAGGAAACCAAGTTTTGTGTGATTGGTGCCTTACTCTTGACAGATATCTTCTTCAAGTTGGAGATACTTCTAAGAATCTAACAAAAAGATTCTGACTTCGATCTTGGGAGATTCCAATCTAACAAAAGGTAATACCTTTACTCTCTTTTTGGTGACAATTATTTGCCTTTGGTCTTATTGAGTTGTCTGTTTTCTGTTTTCTCTGCTTTTGTTATTCTGTAAAGCAATTTTTTTTTCACCAAGTTACACCAGTCAGCGATTGTACTTTAGAACTTTATTCATTTATAGGTTTATATGCTGATGCAGAGAATCTTTGGTTGGTTGGTTGGTGCAGGGTTTAATTATTAGTAATGGCTCATCAGCATGGCTATGGTCTAATTAGGCAGAGGAGTGGGATGTGGAGATCCTTAAGAGATGGAGACTTTGAGGAGGAAGATGTGTGGGATGTTCTAAGAGAGAGGAGAGATGATTCTGGTGCTTCCAAACCAGTTGAAACCTCAATCCCTATCCCAAAGAAGAAACCTACTAACTCTTCTACTTCTAGAATGATTCCCTCCAGAGCTTATACATTTAGTAGTGACTCCACACAGGAAGCCAAATTGACCCAACAATCAGCACCTGTTAATGTCCCTGGTTGGTCTAAAGTTGTGAGGAAGAGATCAGTGCCTAAGAAAACCTCCTCCAAGAAGAGTGCCAATCCGTGGCTCGAGGACGACGAGGACGATGGTGATGATGAGGAGGATGAGGAAGTTGATTGTGGTGAGGATGGAGAGTACAATGTCAATTGTAAGGCTCCACCACATGAGATCATTGATAGGAGGCTGGCTAGGAGCCATGTTTCCTCATTCTCAGTGTTTGAAGGTGCAGGAAGGACCCTCAAAGGGAGGGACCTAGAGAAGGTTAGGAATGCTGTATTGACCAAAACTGGCTTCCTTGAGTCACTCTGATGGTTGGTTAAATTGGCAATTTTGATCATTGGGTGTAAATGGTCACATGGGAGAGGGGAGAGTGATGATCAGCCAAAGGACATTGTCCGTAGGAAATTTGGCTAAAGTGCAAATTCAAATCCCCGCAAGATGTAATTATTGATGTAAAAATTTACCAACTTTCCTTACCTTGGTGGTGGTATGTTGTTAGTTTCTCTTGGTATAGGGTTGTTTGTTCTTGCCTTCATTGAAAGTTAGATTTTCTTGTTGGTTCTTGTTTGTAGGTGTTGGCACTGCCATTTGTATTGTAAAAAGGGTTTGGTGAATTAGGGGATTATTCAAAGATTTGGGTTCTTCTGTATTCATCGTTATTCCAATTCTACGCATTGATTGAATCCAAGTGTTGAATACAATTGCATTGAATCTCGATAAGAAGAGTTTGAAATTTTTTAGTCATGTGTTAACTAAAAATCGAATTAGTCAGTCTATATTAGATACCAACAAATTTCAACTGGAAAAAATTATACCAATAAGTAAAAACGGATTCTCGATTTCTCAAATTTTCTTCCACAACCAAAATCACAATGCCTAATGAGATGAAATTTTTTGTGGGTTATACATTGAAGATATTATATCCGTTTCAATTGGAGATGTCCGTGAGCATCCAATTTATTTGCGTTCTTTTCCGAGTTCAGGAATCTTGTATTAAGCTTAGAAAATAATTTTTCTTTTCTCCGAGCCATATGTACATAGGTATAATCTGATAGTGGAAGTATAAAATTATTTACATATGAATGTCCCAAGTTTATGGCATGTGCAAAATGTTTCTTTGTAACAACTTGTCAGCGCCCGCCATTCATTTTACTTTATGAGCGGAATCACTGAATCAATTAAACCCACGTAACAACTAGCATAGCAAGATCCAAAATTCCATGATGATGACGGTAAGCAGAACGTGCCTAAGAATCCTGACCCACAAAAAAATGCCAAACAAGTACATAAAATGTTTCAAAAACTAAATAAACTAAAAAGTTTTGCACGAATTTTAATTTTATTAACGTACGTTAAAATGAAAATTTTATAAGGACATTAATAGATATAGGATTAATCTTTTTCCAATTTTATGTTATATTAGTTGTTGAAAATTATATGCAGAGGTATGGAAGATGAAACAATATTATTGGTGTGGTGTCACAAAAACTTCAAGGATCTTGTAAAGATTTTTTCAAGTAAATAGTTTGACCCTCGATTTAGTTTTGCCTCTTGATTTGAACTCGTGATTCGACCTGGATAATTTTTTTAGACCTCAAATATTATCTATTATATAAAAACATGTTACCTTGGATTGTGTATAAGTGATTCGTATCCATCAATAAAGGTTATCCTTTCTCACTTTTGATGTATGCATTAGGCCAAATTACGTAATATCTTTCATCCGTGTTATTTCTAACAACTGGTGTCAGAATTTTTGGTTAGAAGATGGTAGATCAAGGTGCAAGGTTTGCTCTTGTAAAATTTGATAGCTCATCGAATTTAGGGTCATGGCAAAGCCGTATCAAGGATCTCCTCATGCAATAAGAGATGGTCATCACGCTCTCTAAAATAAAATCTAAGAAGATGGAGGATCAAGAGTGGAAGGTGATGGAGGCCAATGCGGTGGTAATATATTATTGCTCATAAATTCTTTATTAGGTTACTAAGAGAATTTGGTTATAATCTTAACTTGGGATAATGAGTCTCTGGTATTAGAGGATAGCACAAGTGAAGATCTCCTAAGACTTCATCAAAGGAGAAAAACTGAAGATAAATAAGTAGAAGTGTAGGTTGTAAGGAATAACTGCGGTGATCGAGGAGCAAAATATGAAAGAGATATTAGGTCGAGGCCAAAGAGATTAAAGAAAAATTACTTCGAGTGTAGAAAAAAAGGATACGTAAAAATAGATTTGTCTAAGAAGAAATTGAGATAGGGAGGATCAACATCCATGAATATAGCCACATATTCAGACGAGTCAAATGGTGGCTATCTTTTTATTTTGTCACATCCAAAGTATTCAGATTCTTGGATTTTGGATAGTGCTTATTCCTTTCACATGATGCTCAAGAGAGGATACTTTGATACTTATAAATTCATTGATTTAGGTATGATAATATGCGTGATGGTTCTGCTTATAAGATCACTACCATAGATGATATCTGAATCAAAATGTGAGATGGTATCATGGTAAAGTTATGTAGTGTTAGGCATGTTTCAAAGTTGGAGAGGAATTTGATCTTGTTAGAAGTCTTGGATTATAATGAGTGCCACTACAAGGTTATAAGAAATCTAATCAAGGTGGAGAAGAATGCTAAAGTGGTGATGAAAGGTGAAAGAGATACTAGAAATGCCTGCATGTTAGTAGAGAATACTATTGTATGTGAAATCACATCTTTGTATTCCGATGGAAGGGAGAAGAGCTCAAGTCATGTGAGGTTAGTTTGTATGAGGGAACAAAGAGTTGACATTAATGATTTGAGTAGAATTGGGATACGCAAAGATATGGATAACGAGCTATGGTTACTTCATAATGACATGGTTAATATAGAGTCTTGGTTCTCTCAGATAAACTTTATTAGTTTGACCATACTATAGTTGTCTAAAGAGATATGCACATCAAAGATGTTAGGTAGTTTGGTTAGGCATGCAAAGTCTCTGGTGACACCACGGGCAAATTGGTATCTTACTCAAGATCGGACAATAGAGTTTGAAACTTATTAAGGATTCTAGTAGGCAGAATAAAAAGTTACATGTTATATGTTATGACAAGTAGTACTAGTTTGAGACAAGAAGGTCTAGCAGAGAAGCGATTCATGTTTGTCGAGTATGGGATTAATCAGATAATAGAGGACACGTCTATTGGTCGCAAGGTTGCTTCTACAAGTGAACTCGCTAGTTGGGAATCAATAGAGATTGGAGAGAATAGGCCAATCAAACTCGAAGCTTGAGTTTAGGAGCTGACTCCAAGTGATTGAATGAAAGGTGGGGAGAAAATTGAGATAGTCTTATTGATGGCGGGTATTTACGATTCATGGAGGAATTAGTAAAGTCGGATTGGTTTTGCAAGATTTTATGGTTCTTCATTAGATAGTGCTTCGTTAAGGTGGATTTTGTTGATATTCAGGGAGACGTTCATAGTTCTTCGCAAGTAACAATTTTTCATCAAGGTGGAGATTGTTAAGTGTGACGAGAAAAATTGCCTTTTATTGAGGGGCATCTACCCTTTACGCACATAGGGACTATGAAAACTTAGTTGACGGAGCCACTTAGCAGTTGCTAGGCACTCACAAACAATTTTTCTAGTTTAGTTTTACCTCTTGTTTTAAACTGCTAATTCGACCTAAATAGACTTTCTTTTACCTCAATTATTATTAATTCTATAAAGACATATTACATAGATTTGTGTATGGATTTGTAACTCTTAGTTATCAATAGAATTTTTCGTTCCTTACCGTAGGCTTAAGCATTAAGCCGAACAACGTTATATTTTGTGTTTGTATTCTTTATGCAATTTTTATGTTAGTAAATTTACTAATCATCGGTAAAGATTTAATATTTTATGAATGAAATATAATATCACTATTTAAAAAGATTTTTAACATCATTTATACTCTTTCATCACTAAAATGTCCCTCGAATAAATTTCAAAAACTGCTAACAATAAAGGTCACTTCCCTTGAATTTTAAGACACACCATTTTATGAGTGACCACGTCGCAGCTTTGCTCGGCCACGAAATGACTGAGTTTCTGTAACTCAAAAATCCCTTACGACCGAACTAAACAGTTTGGGGAAGACAACAGTTTTCGAGAGAGAGAGAAAAAGAAGAACTGTGACCTTCGCGCACCCTGGTGTACCCTGCCATGGAGGCTCCCCCTCCGGGAGGTCCCCAGGCCCCCGATCCAGCTCCCCTTGAGACCCAGCAACACCTGGAGACAGTTTCCCCCAAAGAAGGCGAACTGGTTCCCCTCCCCGTGACAGCACCGACCCCTCCCCGTGCAGGTAAGAAAGTGAAAACTACATCTGGAGACTCTTCGGCTAGCCAAGCACCCAATCCAGAGACACCCCATGGATCGATGACTCAGCCTGAAGAGAGGCGAAGGAAGTTGTCCTTCCGAGATGCAACTATGGGCGGTACAGAGGAACAAGCATGATTAGAGGGAAGCCATGTTTTTGACTTTGACCCAGAAGAACTGGTTTCCAGCGATTCTGAAGGGGAAGATGAAGACAACTCCTACTATCCTACGATTCGATTCACAAAGGAGGAGAAAATCGAGATGAGGCGACCTTGGTGGAAAACCCTAATCATCAAAGTGCTTGATTTTAAGGTATCGTATTACTATCTCAAGAGACGTCTAGCTCAACTTTGGAATTTGCCTGCTGATTTCTCGCTGATTGATTTGGGATATGGATTCCATCTTGTGCGACCTGCCTCTGATGAGGAATATAATCGTATATTGATGGGGGGACCATGGATGGTTGCAGACCACTATGTGACTGTTAGGCAGTGGGTTCCCAACTTCGACCCGGAAGATGCCGTGACCTCATAAGTAGTGGCGTGGGTGAGGGTACCCAAGCTTGGGATGGAATTCTATAGAAGCCCGCTATTGATGAAACTTGCGAACAGGATAGGGAAACCTATCCGGATTGACACCATGACAGAAGAATGCCAACGTGGAAATTTTGCTCGGATTTGTGTGGAATTAGATCTTCACCAGCCCCTACTTTCACAATTTCGAGTTTGTCGACGTGTGTTTCAGGTGCAATATGAGGGACTACATCAGATATGCTTTAAATGTGGACGTTATGGACACTTTGCTAGTAGCTGCTGCTTTTCTGAAGATGCTTCTGAAGCAAATGGTGGTAACCAAGATCATGAGCCTACTCCTCCTCCACCACCGAAAATCACTAGTCGTCCAGAACTGGAATCCCAATTCGGAGAATGGATGGTGGCACAGAGAAAAAGTAAGGGCAAGAAGCCAATGCCTACAAGGTAGAACCAGAATAAAGGAGTTGCCGAGAATACTAAGCAATATGTGCACAACAGGAAAGGCACCTCGGAAACCTTCCCTGTTCAGGATTCAACCTTTGCTGTTCTACAACAACCTATTGTTAAACACCAAGAACAGTCAAGGGAGCGGGTCAATAAAACATCAGCAAACCTTGTGGAGACTTCTTGTCCTAAAGAAAATGTTGTACCAGAAGATGCTCCTCCATGTTTAGAAGTCCAGGAATCAAATGGGACAATTGCAAATTCAGTCAAATCTGACTTACGATCAGAAAGCAGCAAACAAACGGCAATAGCTCACCTAGCAGACAAAACCACCAAATCGAAGGCCCTCCCGAATCTAGGATTCCAGGCAAAAGGGCCAAACTATCACAGGAAGAACCCCACACCCGTACCTGCTCAGCCGCAAGGAAGAAATGAAAGGGGGAGTGGTAGAATTGGGAAATCAGTTAATCAGAGTATCAAGCAAAAGACGAAGGCAGAGTACTATATAGCATCACAACTTACCTCAGAACACAAGTCCTCTACTAGTGAGATTGGAGAGTACTCTGAAACCAGGCCACAACTTCAAAAAAAAGAGGACCATAAGATGGCTGAAATGGAACACTCTCTTGATATGGAACTCAGCACAGGTCAACCTATATCTGGAAGATTGTGGCAGCAGCCCAAGGAGTGCTTACCAGTGCCTGACCCAACTATACAGCTGTATACTCCTGATGTGACTATGGAGGAGAATCGTCATCATGGTCAATATGAGATTGGAGGAAAAGTTGTTGCCACTTTGGCAGGGAGTTCTCTTGACTCTTAACTCCTCCCTATTGTTGTTTGTTTAACTGCTACTATTTTGTTGTGGTGTTTCTTTGGTGAATTTCTCTAGATATGAACATCTTAGTTTGGAATTGTCAAGGTGCTGCTAGTACAAGATTTAAAAATGCGATAAAGGAACTTGTTAGACAGAATAAGCCAGATATTGTTGTCCTTCTTGAGACTTGGATATCGGGTAAAAGAGCAGTGGATCTTTCTAAGACTCTCAAATTTACAGACATTGTTCAATCACCTATGCAGGGCTACTCAGGTGGAATTTGGATTTTATGGAATGCGGCAATTACACCTCTGAAGGTTGCTACTATTCATCGTCAATTCATACACCTAGAAATGAAAGGGGATACTTCTGGTGATTGGTTTTTTACTGGGGTTTATGCACACCCCAAAGCGGCAATGCGCATAGAACTTTGGGAGAATTTGCGACAGATAGCAAGCTCTATGACGAAAGCCTGGATTGTGGCGGGGGATTTTAATACATACCTGGTTTCAGATGGGAAATTAGGGGGAGCACCTATCAAGGGCGTCAAACAATTGCAATTCAGAAATTGGATTGAGGACTGCCAGCTTATGGACTTAGGCTTTGTTGGCCCTAAGTTTACCTGGTCTCGGAATGGCATCCAAGAACGTTTGGATAGGGGATTGGCAAATGTTGCTTGGCGAGTCCAATTTCCGGAAGCCAAAATCTTCCATCTTCCGAGATGGAAATCAGATCACTGTCCGCTTCTCATTAAATTAGATACTACACCACATCTCAATCCAGGGAGGCGCCTATTCAGGTTTCAAGCTGCATGGCAAGCGGATATGCGGTTCCCAGAGTTTGTGAGGAATTCCTGGAATAATGACCTTTCTCTCCCTTTGGCAAGTTCACTCTTTGTCGAGAAAGTTAAAGAATGGAATCGCTCAGTTTTCGGCAATGTTAATGCGAGGAAGGACAAGCTTAGTAAGCGGATCGGTGGAATTCAAAGAGCTCTGTCCATCAGACACAATCCTTTTTTGAAACGATTAGAACAATCTCTGAAGGTGGAATTTGAACATACCCTTGAACAGGAAGAAATGATTTGGCTACAAAAGTCAAGGAAAGATTTTCTTACACAGGGTGACCGCAATACAAGATACTTCCATGCTTCAACGATTGTTCGTCGCAAAAGGAATCGGGTTGAAGCCTTAAAGGATCATAATGGAGAATGGACCACAGACCAGAACAAGATTAAAGAAATCTTCATCTCCTACTTTGAAGAATTATATTCAGAAGAAGTACTGGGTAATTGTGCTACTGCTTATCCAAATGGTTTCCCTCAAGTGAATCCCGAAATTAGAGAAAACCTGGCGGAAATTCCAGAGGAAGAAGAGATTCGAAGAATTGTTTTCTCATTGCATCCTCTTAAAGCGCCGGGACCAGATGGACTCCATGCTTTATTTTTTCAGAAAAATTGGGGTGTGGTGAGACAATCTTTGATCTCTTACATGAATGAAGTCTTCTCAGGGCGCATCTCTCCTGGAAGTGTGAATGGAATGGCTATTGTCCTTATTCCCAAAGTGGATAATCCAAAAGATCCGAGTCAATTCCGACCAATCAGTCTCTGCAATACTTCGCTCAAAGTTATTACTAAATTGGTAGCGGAGAGACTCAAGCCTCATATGCCAGATTGGGTGGGCATAAATCAGAATAGTTTTGTCCCAGGTCGCCACATCACAGGAAATATCATCATTGCTCAGGAAGCTATCCACACTATGAGGAACAAGCGTAATGGCAAAGGGTGTATGGTCCTCAAGGTGGATTTAGCCAAGGCGTATGATAGATTGAGTTGGAGGTTTATTAGGGAGACACTAGAAATGCTACTTCTCCCAAGCTCTCTGATCAATTTGATACTTATTTGTATCTCCTCTGTCTCGATGCAGGTTTTATGGAATGGGGAAACTACTCAAAACTTTAAACCTTCGAGAGGTCTTCGACAAGGAGATCCTTTGTCTCCATACCTGTTTGTACTTTGTTTGGAACATCTGGGACATATGATACAGGCTAAGGTGAAAGATAAGTCTTGGCGGCCAATGAAAATTTCACAGTCAGGCCCCCCTATATCTCACTTATTTTTTGCAGACGATCTTATGCTTTTTGGTGAAGCCTCTAGACAGCAAACGGAAGT
>SOPF01014421.1:0-40646 GCA_012979155.1 Hypericum perforatum | reverse complement strand
CCGGTTGCCCTGTTCGCCCTCTTACTATTCTTGTACTTGTACTCCGGCCGGCAAAAGAAGTACCACACCTCCTCGTCCTCCAGCACCGAGACTCCTAAACACTCCAAACCAAAAACAGACAACGACCCAGTTGTTATTACACGTCATTTTAACATAAAGTTGCGAACTTTTAACGACCCGGAACAGAAAGTTGGAAGCTTTTGGAGGTGTGATCGTTGGTTATTACCGGGTAACTCCCAGGGCTCATGGCGGCAGAGATCAATGTCGCGTATGACGTAGCTGTAATCGTGGCCGTCAATTCTCTTGCTCAGGTAGTCGTTGATTATCTCCCGGTCGCTTGGACGGAACCTGAACCCGATCGTCATCGTGGGAAGCTTGCCACTTTTACTAGCCTGCAATGGATAGCAAGAACAATACAAGTGGAGAGAGAGAGTGAGAGGAGACTTGTATTGACTCTTTTCTCTCTAATTTATTCTTTTCTTTTTAATCTGTGTGATTGATGTGTGCTGCTAATACTATTAGTTTTTTAATTTTCTTTTTGAAGGATAGTTGTTATTTATTTGATGAGGTAGTGAAATATGCATAAAGGTTAGATTGTTGCTATATAATAAGATGATAGATTTTCAAATTTTTTACAGATAATTTGACATTAAGATTATAATTTTATCAAGGATTAAATTCTAGATATCTGATTAAATCTGAAATGCATTGTGCCATTAAGCCAAAAATGTTTGATAAATTTTCATGTTAAACCAAATATTGAGAGTATCAGATCTTAAAATTGATTAGTAAAATATTTTGATTGATAGTCATTATATTGTACGGATGTGACATAATTTTCAATATTGAAAATATATTTTAATTCTTAAAAAGGCATGGGGTTACAGGCATTATGTCCAAAATGTTGTATATTTTTTTTTTGGTGAACTAAAAAAATGTTGTATATTTTATGAAGCAGTAATCAGACTATAAAGTTAATATTCCATCGATCCGGTTTTACGAGTTATCTTCTAAATAATAGAATTAACGAGCAGGACTTCGTTTTTTAGTATTTCTCTTTTGACTTGTATAGTATACTAAATAGGCATTGAGTTTCCCCAGAATAAAATATCTCTCTCTTCCCTTGCTTGAGAAGTTGGAACTATTGACTGGGCGTAGACCCGACGCGTAGTGAAGATCTCTTCTTGTTTTTTTTTTCTAAATATGACTTAGGAGAGGAAAATACAAAATAGTAAGGACTTCATTTTCTTTTATTACATCAACAGAATTTAAGATCCAACTGATGTTATTATTATTCCACAGAAAGAATTTTTTTATACCAATATCTAAAAAAAATTCGGTTTCGCAGAAAAAATACGTAAAATAGGTGACTGAAAATTTCACAAAAAAACTCACGGTTTGACAATTCAAAAATGCTTAAAACATGTTTCAAGTGACGATTTGTCAATCGTTGGCCATGTAGATAGTTCGGATTTTTGTTGGTATGCCACATGACATTATCAAATGACGTGTTGTGCCACTTTGAACCTACCCGTTTACTTAAATTATGGAACCACGAAGCCTCGGCAAATTAGTTTTATACATTTATTTACTGGAAGGTAGTGAAGTAAAACTAACCAAATTACCATGTAATATATATATATATATATATTTAAAAAAAACCGTTGGTGGCTCAAGGAACAAATGGGGTCCCACACACTCATGAAACTCAGTGTCTCTCCGCTACTATCCGTACGGTTTAGGACAACCTTTTATTTTGTCTTTTCTGTTTGACATATCGTCGTTTTGTTTTGCATTTTTCATGTTTACTTTTAAACGTTATCCTATCACGTTTATAAAAGTTTTCGATAGCCCTTTCAGTGAAAAAAAATTTCAGTATCTCAGTAGAGTTGGAATTTGGAAACTCGATGCAGTCGTTTTATTTATATATTTCCAAAAAAAAATTAAAAGTTTAAAATGTAGTGAAACTCGGACTACAATTCGAGGCCAAACTTATTTTGAATTTGTGTCAATTGATGGTCAATAACAAGGTTTTGAATACCGATCCGGAGGTCGACCCGGAAATGGGTCTGTATCTCGGGTCGACCAGTCGGACCGGTCGTATCTCTGGTTCGATAAAAAAATTTGTTTTCTTATTTTAGTGTAATTTATTGAAATGTATAGGTAAATAGGTTATTTGGATTAAAAAAATAATATATATATACAAAATTCCGGTCAGACTACCCGGTTCAACCAGATTTTTGACAAAAATTCCAACCTTGGTCAATAATGTTGATCACAGTATTCATCTTATCCGACTAGCCACTTATACAAAATAATTGTTTTAAGAGAAAAATTATATTTGTTTGAGTTTTATTAAGTTTTTAATTTAAATTTTTTATATCTAATCAACAATCTAATAGTTAGGTTGTGTGAATCAAAAAATAGAGGAGAAAAACTTGGGTCGGGTTTATTTTTAAAAATATCGAAGGAGATAGAAACCAAATATATATAAAATGGTCCGGCACTTCTACATATGATTGATAAAAAAAAATTATAAAGATCTCATGCCCCTCTATAATTATTATTATTTTAAAAAATTATGATGGCGATAAAAAAAAGGAATTTGACTACTTGAGCAGTTGGTCATAGGAAATTCTTTTCTCTCCTTGGAATCTTTTCACACAAACAAGTAGTAAATAATGACGAAGATAGATGGTACTAGAAAATTCTGGAAGCTTAATTCCATGCCAAAGTCACCCACTCACCTTTTGGACGTCCAAGAGTTGCCTCATGATGGGTTGATGCTTTATGCATGTTTAAAAGTATTCTTTCTGTTAGTGCTAGTTTGTTAATTTCTTGAGAATTAGTGTTTAATATGTTATTATTGACTAATATATTTACAATATTGATTAGTATATGTTAAGAGATATGACTACAATCCATAACTTAGCTCTCTAATTTGTGGGGAAGAGAAGAAAGAAAATATTGTTTCTTCTCCCCCTACTTTCAAGTTGAGCTAACAAGCCTTAAAAATGTGCACAATAATACAATAATACACACCATTTTCATTACATAACAAAGCAAAGCCCTATAAGGAGGACTTTATAAACATTACAAAACACACCAAATTCGGAAAATTATATGCTGGATGCATCAACTAATTAAATTAGTTGTACATCTAGTCACTAACATAAAAACTATATAGTTATTTGCATATTGAAACTCAAAAGATAATTACATTTAGTTCTGATTTGGATATCCAGATCCATAAAAATACGAGTTATACCCAGAATATGCATCGCCTCCCATATTATAAGCACCGCCAGAGCCACCATATTCCCAGTTTTGCGGTTGGGTCGGTGGAAATGCAGAGTTGAGGCTGTAATCCATCTCGTTATAATCCCTAAACGAGTTCAGGTCCATTTGCATCTGAAGGTCCTCCTATCAAAAATATCAATAACGAATTTAAATAAATTGGCTGCGTTTAAATTTGTCACAAATTTTAGCGGCATTGTAATAATTTTTTTTATTTAAAACTAATTGGACTTGGTCCCCAATAATATATGTATATATATATCATGACATGGTGGAATATGAATAAATGTTCTCCAAAAGGTAAAATTAAAATTAATTTGGAAAACTTGCCTCAATGGGATTGTTTTGGTACTGATTCTGGTATTGGTTCTGGCTTGCAGAAATATTGGAAGGTGCCTGGAAACTTGATTCACCTTCTTCATCATCACCGTTTCTTTTTACTTTGCAAAGGACATAGTCTCTCTACACAATGAGATAGGCAAAGAACCACGTTATTGATTTCCTTATTAGGAAACAAAACATTAAGAGCACGGCCAATGATGCGTAACAATAATTAAGGTGTTTGGTAAGTACCTGATTTGGGAGGTTGAAAGTTGGATTATACTCATGCATAACCCAATTTGTTCTAACGCCATTAGGAACTCGGCCTTCGTAAAAAACCAGTGTCTTTTTAAAACCGATCACTTCCTTGCTACCTTCCATCCTCACTTTGCGATCTTTACCGGTGACTTTCCAATATCCGGCCCTCGTGGTCCTACTGACTCTTTGACTATTCGTGTACTTACAATTACGAGGAGAAAAGAAGTACCACACTTGATCTTCAGATTGCATCACAGAACGACCTAATCACACAAATTCATAGTGAGCAATGCATTTATTTGGAATTTCAAACTCCTAATTTTTTGTGCACAGTCCGAGAAATTTGAGAAAACGACTTACCGGGTAGTTCCCAAGGTTCAAAGTCGCAGACATTAAGCTCAGCAATGTGGGAAACTTGGTGATCATGGCCTAACATCTTTAGCTTGAGATAATGATTCACCAACTCTTCTTCCGTTGGGTGGAACCTATATCCCGGAGCTGATCCTGAAGCCATCTTGTACTCGTCGTTTCGTATAGAAGCCGTCAACCAAATGCAATTTAAGTTAACGAGTGGAAGCAGTTAGACGTCTGTTAGCTAAAGATTTATATGTTTTTATGCGAGTTCCAAAAGAAACGTTAAAATGTGTATTTATAGAGCAATTATATGTGAAGAGCACCAACCAATGGGTTTCTACTTCACTAGGAAGCGCGTATTCGTTAAGTGACTTGCTTTCTCATGCTAGACCAAGGGAACTTGCTCTGGAATTTGATTGACCTCTTAAGTGGGCCCCATCTTGACTACGCTAAATTCTCTGCTCAGTATAAGGAAACTGCGGTTGTAGTAATACAAATTACATTTTAAAAGTAGCATTCTGGTCTAATAAAATTTGAATTTAACACATCTAAAAAATATATTTAACTATTTTAATTAACTTTCGATCGTTTTAGGAAAATGCATTGTGTATTATATCGTAAGTCGTAACGTTTATGCAAAGGTGGTGGAGAAGATTATAGGAAAGGTCGTTTCTGATAATAATTATAATACTTGATTAATATATTATTATTCGTTGATGAAAGAATAAATATCAGAATTATAAAAGTTGTAAAAAAGCTTCAAAGAAAATTTCGAACATAGAGAGGAGAGATTGAATGAGCGGGCCTTTATTTGAAGGGAAAAGTCATTGGTAATTGGTTAGAAATACAATAGGTCTATCTATATGGCCTTAAGATTTAAAATTAGATAATTTTTAGTAGGGAAAAAAATTAGGATAGTATTATTTTATATTTTGTTAATAACATAGATCGGTAGACGTTTGTTGTTGTGCCTAATCGAACCAAAATTTTTATTTAAAAGAGTTTATTAAATAATTCTACAAATACACCCTCTACGTTTGTTGCATAGTCTATCATTTACAGATATAGAATTTTTAGTTAAAAAATTTTAATTTTTCAGAAACTAAAAAATGATTTTCTTCTAAAATAATAATTTCTGTACAATTGTCAATTTGGTCTAAATTAGTCAATCTAAATTGGTCTAAATTGGCCTGTCGATTCATCCTTCGTATTTTTGTATAAAAATTACCTAGCATCAGCGTGAGATTCCAATACCACCTTTAAGATTGAAAATTTTAAAACAATAATATATTTTAGTTGTGCACCATTATGTTTTATGAAAAAACACACAAAGTGTCCTTTGGTGATTTCCATGAGGTATTTTTATGTTAATTGAATGTCGGAATATACTCTTGCATGGTCCAATTAGTTTTAACGCCATTTGGATTAAGCCCTTGATAAAAAAGTAAATGTTTTTTTCACTCCAATGTGCGGCTCCCTATCCTCCATCTTTATTTTCCGAGATCTGCCTGTATCCAGTTTTTGTTGTCCTATTCTGCTATTCATGTCCTATTCTTCCGACGGAATTTGTGAATGGCCTAATTATTTTTAAAAAATAGATTAGGATTTGTGAATTTGTGAACACTACCAAGTAAATGCTGATTCCAGACAAAATGATAAGAAATCTAGATTCAACCAAGGCCGAGCTAGATTGTCAGTAGGGCCGAGACAGGATCAGTATCAACAAGAAAACAGAGCGAGTACATCAACTGAGTCAATCATCAGCAACTCGCTCCAACAATCCAATCCATCAACTGAGTCAATCATCAGCAACTCGCTCAAGTCAAACTCCTCCAGCAAGCTCCTTTCTATGTTATCCAGCTCCACAATTGGATCTAGCTCTTGCGACTCATCCTCCCCCTCCGGAAAAGAGGAGGAAGATGATGAAGATGACAATGATGATGATGGTTTGGCCTCGTACATGGCGGCCGCCTATACGTCAGATGGTAGGGAGGAGGCCAGGCGGGGTAAGGACCAGGCGAGGTCCGGGAAGTTGAGGATCGCAGAGTCGCCTTTAATAGTCAGGGCAGCTGCGTCGTGGGCACGCGCGGCCATCTCGGCGGTACTGGGGAACGTCCCGAGCCAAATCCGGGACTTCTTCCTCGGCTGTCTGATTTCGGACACCCATTTCCCGCACGCCCTCATCCGGACGCCCTTATACACCGGAGGTTTGGAGTCGGAGCCGCCGCCGCCGCCGCCACTACGACTACTACGTCCTCTTTTCTTGCTCTTTGTCTCATTTTCTTGTTTCCCAAGCGAAGAAGGGCTGCTAAAGGTTTCTTGTTCTTGCATTATATTAATGTTTGTTTAGAAGGGAAGGCGGGCTAGTTAGATTTTAATATAATTGAAATGAATTAGAGGAGAAGGAGAGGGAGAGAGAGAGAGTGTGTGTGTATTATGTATATATGTTAGTTCTTTCACTGGTGTTTCCTATATATAATGCTTGAAATGAATTCGTACTTATAATTTCAAGTTACAAGCTTTGATTATTAGGGGATATGGAAAAATAGATAATACGCTCCTTTATCGTGACACTTCACCTGCCGGTGATTATAAAAGAATTAAGCGGGAGATTCGTGAAACTCTTGTGTATTTTTATAATGATTTTCTACTAAGGTAAAAATGTTTTAGTACATAACGTACCGTACCAATCACTGTTAATGTTTTCTGTTGGAGACAATGATTTAGTATTTTGAATTACGAAAGGTTCCTCCTTATACTTTATTGGGAAGAAATTAAATTATGGGGCCCGCACACTATATTATTTAGTGCCAAACTATAACGTTAGATTATCTTTTTCCAGTGGTAGTATATGGTTGCCGTGGTCTTTGTCGTGTTTTTTTAGTGGCCAACTAATTCCTCAACTTTCTCCTACTTTTAAGTTGTCTGGCCACGTCCACGCCTTTGATTGGTTTCGATTATATCCTGTGATAGATCATTCTCTCGTTTACTTATATCAATAATCTTAAGGTTGTCCTACTTCCTTTTGATTTCGCTATGAAAACATATTAAGTTATCAGTTTGCTTTGATGTAATGTTCGAATTTTTAGATTTAATCTTAAATATTAATTAATTGAGTTGATATATTTGTAAGACTTATAACATGAATACATCATATTCATAATTAGCAATGTGATAATTATAATACTTATAATTTACACTGAAATTAGATATAACTTAGTTTCAACAAAAAGAAGATAACTAGTTTAATAAAACATCATGTTTGAGTGATTACAAGTATATTTTACATCATCGGATGATTTTGTCGAAAATTGGCTGATGTGATCAAAGTACTCGGTACTACACGTAGAGCTCGACAAATTGTAAAGATTTTTTTTTTATTTATATGGTTCATAAAAATAAAGACTATGTTATATATGAAAAAATAACAATCTAGAATTGGAGTTAGAATCTTATGAATCATAAATTTTACCATAACAAATACCACAAAACATAGTTCAAAAAAGCTAGCCATCAATATCGTGTGACTTAAAACAATATCGTGTACCACTTTTAGCTCTTTTGTCGATTGAAAATGAATGTTGGACCTAGCTAGGATCTACAGGCTGGCTATATAAGATTTTTTTCCCAAAGCCTAGGAGATAATTCGGCCGCAAAACATATTATATAATATATCTTTATTTATACAAAGAGAAGTAATTCTGAACTGCCAAAGTATACCAGTCGCATGTGCAATATATAAAGAAACTTGTGAAGGCATTATACCCGAATCAAGTATACGTAATTATATGAAAAACACATCGGTTATGAAAATTATCATATTAGTACCTTGTGTTTCTATATTCATGAAGCATAACAGTACTAGAGCCGGGATGAAATAACCAAAAAATATTATCATCCAGAATCATTTACAAAATTTTAAAAATTAAATTTGATGTATCTCCCTCCACCATTATCAGTTGGCCAATGATTTAAATTGACGGTACATAATTTATATCGAAATGATATTGTATTTGGATGTACTTTAATCAATCTAGATTTGAGTTAGACTACAAAACAAATTTATCTAATAAAGTGCAAATTTTTAACACAGGTAAATTTTTATTACTTAAAGCTTGAAATATTTTGTTAAATTATAATAATTTATATTTGGTCGGTTGTTTACAAGTGATTGTCTTGAAAGAGCAGCGGGCATTATCACGCGATGAAACAAATATGTTGGTGGTGATTTAAAGATCATGACCCCATCGGTTCACTTTGTCGATGCAATTATCTCCTGTATTGTCTGGTCTAAAATGTGCCGTTTGGGTTTTAGAGCGACTGATGAGGAAAAATAAGCCATTAAGATATTATTAAAGAAAGACAACGTTATAGAGATAGGGAATAAGGGTCGGTCCGGTGCAGCAACAACATTCAATGTAAGGTTATCTACATAAACTATTTAATCATGTCAATATGATATCCTACATCTCATTAAATCATAGTTATAAAAAAGTTATTCTACATTAATAAATAAATTCCAAATTGAAAACATTAAGAACATTGCAATGTTTTTATTTGTCTTCATTTAAAAATTAAATCTAATTCAAACTTAAATTAATGTATTCTGCTTATTATCATAATTCATGTAATTTCATCAAGAAAAATATTTTTTAGTACAGATTATTTATACTAAATTTACAGTTTGATAATTTTGGAATCTCAAAATTGTGTCAAATCGTACAACGTTTGTGCCGACAACTCTCATTCTTAAAAAGTGATCGCTGGACAACTTCGAAACAGTGTCACGGTCGATGAATTACAACGATTTATTGGATCAGAACTAGACTGATACTGTAAATATATCCCATCAATTAATCAAGAATTGTATTTTCTTTTCCCGAAGTAATCGTTTCTATTACTGAGATAAAAGAATCCTTTACAATTTATTTTATCACTAACTGCTTAATTGGTCAACAAGACGGTCCAAGGTAGATGGTAATTGGCTTGCATCATTTAATTAGGCTTTGCAAAGCAAAGTATTTTAGGATTCTATTCGGTGAGAACTATCGGACTCAATTTTTAAAAATTACTCCCCAATAATATTTTTAATTTTGTAAAATTTGAATTTAAATATTTTAAGTTAATGCAAATTGTTTGCTTAAACCAATTCTGAATTCTCCTTCTCAACTTTGGGCCATTAGCGAAGAGAACGTGTCTCTAAATGGTCTACGCAAGCATACAAGTCCCGCATGTAGAATTTCGGAACCAGCATCAAGTAAGAATGTATGATGCTCAAAAGACAGGCATTTAGCCGGATTTTGGTACGGGCTTGTGAGTGTCTATTCTAAAGCAAAACGGCACTAGAAAAAAATCTTTTTAAGGAATAACAATCACATTTCACTATGTACTTGTTGAAATTATCGATGCTCATGTTATAACAATCATTACAGATATAATTTTTTTTTTTACATTAAACCATTTTATGAGCCTAATATCACGGGGTTTCGTTTCTTCCGGCCTTCAGGAGCGAACAACCCAACAAGTAAACTAAACTGCTCAGGAAGCCTAGGATGGAATCAGCAAATAAGAAAGGTTATTCTCATTGATCAACTCCGGTTCGAAATGCACGATAAAAAAATTTAATTCTCGGGCCAGATCCATAAATATTTATTATTATTGCTACGTTGTAGGGATAGATAGATTGAGTTTCAACAAGAATCTAACAGCACAATTCGAACAACATATCATGCGACGGGATGATCACAACGGCGTGCATTGACAACAACATATCACAAATAGTACATATGAACATCATACGTCATCAAAGATTATGTTTTGTTATATGTGTCGTTGTGACGTGCCGTCAGAATGACGACCTCTCATGTTGTGAATCCAACCTTTTTAATTATAAGTGAATTATAAGTGAATGGGGCAATTTGATGGTTGTCATTTCATACTAAGCGATAATATTTAGACTATTGATCGTTCGATACTAGGAGATAGAAAGTGAATTATGTAGGTATGTTGTGATTGTGGATGGACCATCATTGTAGAATTTACCAAAGATTGGGTCTTTTTTTATTTATAGCTTGTTATACCTCAAAACTTGTTAGGATTTATCTAAACTGTAATCCGTAACCCAAAGATCTCATGTAAACTATTAAGATTAACCGAATACGGAAGCGTACCTAAATCCATAGCGAAGAATGTGATAGCGGAAGACGGGTTGATCTTCCGAGTTATGACAAACCTCAAAGAGTTCCTTCAGTTCTCTTTGACCTAATCTCAATGGGAAGAGTAATGTAACGGCTTGTCTAACTCGGGGACCATGACCCTAATTTATAAGGGGTAAACCCTATTTCCGTAATTACGGTTTTGCCCATCACAAAACCCTAATTTACCTGATATCTCTACACATTAAAGGCCCACACCCTATTAGATACATTAAAGCCCAAAACTTATTTGATCACTTTTAAGTGGGCTCAACCGGACATGACAGCCCATTACATAATTATTTCACATATAAGTCCAATGTTGGATTAATGATCCAACAATCTCCCACTTGGACTATATGTGTAACCTTATAATCATATAATGTATACCTTATTGAGCTCATTTTGCTGTCATTACTGAAATGTATCTATAACCAATCCCGTCCATCAATCATACCAACATAGGATCAAAGCAGCCTTCGTTACATTTATTTCGTAACTCGACCCATCAATGGTCACAATGCGATATAACTGAATGACATAGATTATGATGTAGATGTGTAGCATGGAAATGTCATGTAACGTGACCAAAACATGCCTATTTCCAACTGGTCCAACCTTAAACTTTATTGAGATCAACTGAACCAAAATCAGAATATGGATAAATTACCAAACTTTATTACCAAACCTTATTTCTGCAGAAAATAACCTGAAAATATCCATAAACTGAAATAACTAGAAATATGTCTATCAGAACATCCAAATTACAAACTCCCACTAAAACCGAATATCCTCAATGAAGATAACACCCATACGAGCAGCATGCTCATGAAACCTTTTGGGTGTCAATACCTTAGTAAGTGGATCCACAATCATGGAGTTTGTCCCAATATGTTCTATAAACAATTGACCATACTGAATTCTTTTAGAGTACCTAATAATCTTAAATTGATTTGATCTCCTATATGTGAGCATGTAACCTTTTGTTCTCTATAAGTACCTCATAACTCTTTTAACTGCTTTTCAATGAGCTAATCCTGGATTGCTCAAATATCTGCCCAACATTCCTGGACATAATATCCGAACGTGTATAAACCTGAGCATACATCAAATTCCCAACTGTAGATGCATATGGAAATTGATGCATTTCCTCTTTCTCCAAAACATTCTAGGACACTGTTCGAGACTAAACTTGTCTCCTTTAGCCACAGGGGTATCACATCTTCTTTGATGGGTTGTCTTTCCCTTTATATAATTAATGCAAACATCAAAATTTGCATAATCTAAAGGGTCCAAAATTTTGCTTGACACTAATCTTTCTATCCTCTTTCGAGAAATATGACCTAACCTTTTGTGTCATAGCAAAGCAGAATTCTCATTAGTGAATTTTCACTTATGAGGTCGTGTACTTAGTTGCAGGGATTGATTATATGAAGCAATTATTTCAACCGAATATAGATTATCGTAAACTGACAAAGAAGTAGTACTAAATTTGAATCATGAAACAAACTGAATTTTCCATTCCCAAAAGAACAAAAATAACCAAATTTGTCCAATAAAGGAATAGAAATCAAATTCGTCTAAATGACGGTACCATAAATATTTCAAAAGATCCAAAATAGTGTCCACTCTTTAACAATAATCTAAATGTCCTTATTGCTTCAACTTTAGCTGATTTGCCATCGCCCACATAGATGAGTCTTTCAGCATCACTCGGCTTTTGGCAATTCAGGCAATCCTGCATAGACACACTTAAGTGGGTAGTAGTACCCGAATCTATCCACCAAGTGTGTCTAGGCACTGAACTTAAATTAACTATAGTACAACCCAAGTTTAGCAGTGTACCCTCAACTCCATAAAAGAAACAACTATTTCTATCAGATTTCTTTTGTTGTTTCTTTTCTGGTGTTGTATATACAATATCATTCTTCCTTTTCTTGCCTTTGTCTTTATGGGTAAAGGTAATATTAGCCATATTTGTCTTATGTAACTTCATCCTTTCCTCTTCTTGGACACAGTGAGAGATGAGCTCATTCAGAGACCAAGTCTCTTTCTGACAATTGTAGCTCACTTTAAATTGACTGAACTGTGCCTGAAGAGATATCAAAACCAGATGCACCAACAAGTCCTGAGAAATCTCAAGTTTGAGGGCTTTTAACTTTGAAGTTATATGAGACATTTCCATGATGTACTCCCTAATATTGCCTTTACCCTTATACCTCATTGAGATAAGATTTGTCAAGAGTGTACCAATTTCAGACTTTTCACTCTGGACAAATTTTGTCTCAATATCAGCAAGATATTCCTTAACTGTCACGATTTTATCTGACACAGTGTCCCTAAATGCCTCAGGAATAGCTTTCTTTATGATCATCATGCACATCCTATTTGACCACTCCCACCTTTCCATCTCCCTCTTTTGTTCAGAGGTACTCGCAGCTATTAAAGCTGTGGGGCAGTCAGTCCTTATGGCCAAATCCAAGTCCATGACCCAAGTACTTTGAGGACATTTTCCTTTCAGGTCTTGAAATTTGTGCCATTCAGCATGGGGATCGAATTAATGTTGGCAGAAATATTCGCAGGATTACTCATAGCTTAATTAGAGAACATATGCAAAATAACACAAAATCAGCTCACATTAGCTTTAAACTGAAACAGTATTAAATTCAAATAATAGTATTATCCCATTTCAAGATACCGGACACTCCATTAATATTCTATCTTTGGACAAAATATTAACTTGTAAGTGATATCTTGTTATAGCAATTGAACATTGATAATAAGAGCATGTCAAATAATAACCTTCCTTTGGGCCGATTGATTATTCACATGCAAAGCCAAAAAATTATCACATGTCCATTGCCACCATTTATGCAAGTTAAAATAAACATTTATCTTCCTTTGGGCCGATAAATATTTACATAAAATGCACATACACAACCTTTTGTATTTTATCGTAAACCGACTTTCACAATAGAGGTCACTTTGGCAACTTATTATGTCAATCGATTTACTTTAAAATACATACAAATACTTCATATTTGAATTTAATACACAAAATATTCTGAATGTTCAAGAAAATAACCGAATAGCTGATTTTTCTTGAACTCAATCTTAATTCATATTTTTCTAAGCACACCGCAAAGAAAATACACTGAACTTTTCTAAACTTTGTCCGAAATCATCCAAAATCCAGAAACCATAGACATATAAATCCAGAAAATATTTATTTTAATCCCATTGAATTTCTTAAACGTCCAAAGTCATGAAATCATTACGACCAAAACTATACAATTCCTGACCAAAACCATAAGATTCCAAATCCACAAAAATCTCCAATGCTGAATCCATAAACTAATAAATTAATTCCTATAACCTAATGGAATTAATTCATGCATACCAGATTTGATAAACAATTTGTTCATCCATAAACCTATTTTCACGAAAACTGAATGCAAGACCAAAATCCAAAACTTTGTTGTTTCAGAAGAACAATTCTTTAACGCAGGCCCATAAATATATTTTTCTGTTACCTTCCGAAACTAAACAGTTCATAAGCCTTACCAAAATTCAAAACTGAATCTAAAAAGAACAGCGATCACAGTTTAATTGATCAATAATCATGCAACAATTGCAACTTGCGATTTCACAGAACCAAAACTGAATCCACATCAACAATGATAACACAAATATTCAGTCCAAAAAAAATGCTTGAGAACACGTAATTACTGAATCAATGTTGATATGCAATAAACAAAACTTTATGTTTGCAACCTGAGCATGCAACTTAATCCACGTAATCAAGACCAAAATAGTTCAACTTGAGACCACAATTATTCATACACCGTCTTATGTAAAGCCGAATTTCAATCTACCCAAGTTCCGATTGTTTAATGCCGTTTTCTTGATTTCAACGAAACCCAATTTCTAATAACTTAATTAACCCAATTGTTTAATATTCTTTGTCCTTAAACAACGGTTTACAAAACTGAATCCAAAAGAAATCAAGATCGTACCTTTTCACATGACCGTATAAAATAGGAATATAAATTTCTTCCTATGTGAACCAAAACAAGAAAACGTGGTATGAATCCATAAACATATAACCTAATAAATTAATCAACCGATCCTCCGATCTCTTAATCCTCCGATTGACTTTTATTAATAGTTTATTTCAAACCATGAAATCCAGTTAAGGCCAATTACCGATTTGCAATAATAAACAATTCCTCTATTGACCATTCCTTTGATAGGATGATCTATTCAATAAACTGATGGGTGTTTACGATGAATATTCAAATCGATCTAAATTTGATGCAATAATCGGTAATCCTTAAATAACTTTAACTATGAGATTACAATCTCGCAATCTTAATAATCTAGCATGACAGGCTCTGATACCACTTGTTATACCTCAAAACTTGTTAGGATTTATCTAAACTGTAATCCGTAACCCAAAGATCTCATGTAAACTATTAAGATTAACCGAATGCGGAAGGGTACCTAAATCCATAGCGAAGAATGTGATAGCGGAAGACGGGTTGATCTTCCGAGTTATGACAAACCTCAAAGAGTTCCTTCAGTTCTCTTTGACCTAATCTCAATGGGAAGAGTAATGTAACGGCTTGTCTAACTCGGGGACCATGACCCTAATTTATAAGGGGTAAACCCTATTTCCGTAATTACGGTTTTGCCCATCACAAAACCCTAATTTACATGATATCTCTACACATTAAAGGCCCACACCCTATTAGATACATTAAAGCCCAAAACTTATTTGATCACTTTTAAGTGGGCTCAACCGGACATGACAGCCCATTACATAATTATTTCACATATAAGTCCAATGTTGGATTAATGATCCAACATAGCTTGGACTTTATTAGCTAAGTTGGTTGGAGGTGATGAACTTTTTCTTCCTATGTTAATAAAAAAATAAGTCTCACCGTTAAGGGGGGTTCATATTACCAGGTTTCATTTTTTGGTTAACCAAAAGTACCAAGCTAACTAATGGCAGTGTGGTTGCTGCTCCTGATGATCTCGGTTGGTTCTGACGCGATGGTGCCTGGGGGAAGTAGTTGCTTGGGGGAGAAGCAATGTAAGGCAGGGAGTAATGGCCGGTATGGTTGTGATAGCCCATGACCTCGACGAACAACCGCTGCCCTTTCTTGCAGTGGTTGTGGTTGCCATTTATGTAGTAGAACGGACCAGGCATGTCCAGCTTCGATGTGATGTTCCCGTTGTCGAAGGCGACGACTGGCCGGCTCGCATTACAATGGTAGTAACCCGATTTGTCTACTTGGCATACCGAGTCATTCTTGTAGACAAACTCTGCCATATCGAACTCGAGCGAATTAAAATTACAAACGTAACAAGAGAAGCGGGTAAATGAGGAAGTAAACACTCACCAAGCGAGTCGCCAACTTGGAAGCGATGCATTGTTGCCCAATTTTTTTTTTTAATAAACACCCCATTAGGGGCTAGAGAGGTTACAGGAAAAAGAGAAGCAGCCTCCTATCAACCAACAGCTGGAAGATAAGAGGCCCGTAGAGAAAAGGCTCCGTAGAGACGGTGGCCGGCGGCGGCGGCCGGTGGAGCTCCGGCGAGGGGGGGCTGACCGGCAAAAACGGCGGGCATGGTCGGAAGCGTCTCGGCAAGGGGAAGCTGAATATGTGCTCCGTTTAGCCCGGCGACGCCCGGAGTGGCCAGGATCTGAGAAAGAACGGCGGAAGAGGGTGGATAGGATCCGGCAAACGGTGGGTGGTGAGAGGAAGCGCCCAGTTGGGTTAGAAGCGCCTCGGAATGGGCATTCCGGATCTGTGCCCCGATCGTCGAGGCGTCGCCGGAGTTGGCCGGAAAGTGAGAAACGGCCGGCGAAGGCAAAATTCCGGCGAGGCCGGAGGAAGGATACTCACGGGTCGAGATTAGTGCCAAAAGAAACGCCTGGACCTGAGGATGAAGGATCTGTTGTCCGATCGTCGCGGCGACATCGGAAGTGGCCGGAATCGACACCGGAAGATTCGGCCGTGTAAAATTAAAAACGTCGCCCACGGCTAACGGTGAAGAGTTAGGGGCCGTGCGACCTACCGTTGGAAAGCTCTCGTCGAGCCCGACAAAACCCCGGTGGTCGATCATCGAGGAAGTGGGTGACGCGCCCTCACGCGCGGTCGGAAAATCGTGACTCCAAAATCGTTGGAAAATCGCCCCTGTAGTAGTTTTTGTTTAGGCGCTCGTTCGAGACTATGTGGGTATACCTGATAAATAGCTTTCTCTACTAGGTTTCCGGCTAGCCTCGACGAGGAAGAGAACTCATTGTTGCCCAATTAGTATAGACCTGAGAGTGATTCTCCTCGGGTTCACGCCACCCGGATTCGCCTCCAACCTTGATTACACGATTCGCACCAACCGAGCCATCTCCGCTGACCAACGAAGCTAAAAGAATTACAATGTTGAAGATACCCACAAGAGTTCCCATGTTGGCCATGAACCTGATCAAGCTTTTTGCCTTTTGAGGATTGGTAGCTCGTTGGTATTGGATCTTTAGCTTATAAATATTGTGTTACTATGTGGGGTGAGGTCGTGGGAAGTTAATATGCAGTTCAAACACCCACTACTAGAGTACTCATCCAAATGCCTGCGCCTACTTTAGATGATTCTATTTTCTAGAGGTTTTGGTCAAAAATAATTCGATCGATTAATTGGGTCTCGATAATTAGGCGCTTCAATAATTCTAGTTGTCTATAATTGTACTGGAGAAGAGTATTTTGTATTCTCAACAAAAGAGCTTGAACTTGGTCTGAGATTAAAAACATACTGATAGTGATACATTACATTGTCTCTATTTTTAATTATTAATATAACAAGATAAACTAGTTAAGCCCATAGTTCTCAAAAACGACTCGGATGTCGATCCGAAAATGGGTTTGTCTCCGGTTCGACCAGTCCTCATCCTCCCCAACTACCTCCACTAACAGCAAAATCATCTCTCCTCCCCTACCTACTCTTCTCCATCTCGGCCGCCCCCTTTCTACTACTTCCCTTCCAATTTCTTACAGATCTGGGCTCAGTTCCTCCGCCTTCTTAATTAACGTGCATATTTACCATGAATGTCGTTATTTTGTTAGGCCTTCTGATAGGTTTTAATGTGATGACTCGATTTGTAAAGCTTTTAGCCTAATTTGGAAGAAGAAAAATCATAAAATTAATTTTAGAGAGAGATTCTCTCTCTCCTTAGTTGGAATTTTATTAGGATTTTTGACCTCTTTTTATCATTTTTTTCGGTTTCCAAAAAAGATTTGATTTGTAAAAAAACAAAGAATTATGTATTTCCTAATTGTTTTTAAAATTATGTTATTCTGAAAAATTGGTATTTTAGAAAATGATTCATAAAAATTTAATATTAGTGACTAAGAACTTTAAGATGGAGGCGGCCATAAAGATAAAAAGAAGTAAAAAAAACCTAGTAAAACTACAACTAAGGGAGAGAGAATATCTCTCTAAAACGTAGAGAGAGAAGGACCATCACATTAAAAACCATAGTTTTCAAAATCGGATTGGAGATCGGACCGGTGGGCTGGCCGATCTCCGGTCAGACCGGTCCGACCGGTCGGATGGCCGGTCGGACCAAATTTTTTTTTAAGAAAAATTCAATTTTTTATTAAAAAAATTCTATTTTTTAAAAAAAGTTATTTTTTTAAAAAAATAATATTTTTTAAAAAAAAATAATATTTTTTTAATATTTTCCAGTCGAACCGCCCCCGGTTTCTGGTCAGACCGGCCGGTCCGACCGGAAAATCCCAAAAATCGCCCGATTGGTAAGGTACCCAATCGGATTATCAGTTTCTGACCGGTTGAGTGGCCGATTCGCGGTCCGACTGGTCGGACCGCCGGTCGGACCGCCGATTTAAAAACAATGTTAAAAACCTATCAAAAACATTATTCTCTCTCACATTACAACCCATGATCATAATGGATGAAGCACCACATATTATATTTATTGTGGTGTATTATATAAATAAACAATAACTGCATCATGATTATAGTTTTCTTTTTGGAGAATATTACTGTCGACCTTGATAAAATTCTATAATGATAAAATTTAAGTAAAAACAGTTTGTAATAGAGAAAGAATATCTCACCATGATAAACCATTCTATAACTCTAAATTTGATTCTATACCGCCAGTACAAATAATAATACATCACGAGAGACATCTATGTTCCCAATATCACGACATATTGTATAGCGGGGTAGGAGTAGGCTAACTCCCTTAAATATCATCCAAGTACGCATCCAGTCAATGCAAAATAGGTCTATCAAAAATAACATGGTGAAAAATGATCATCAAGATATGATTTGAGAGAGTCTATCACACAATTACCATTCTTTGAAGTGTTTCAGATATTGATTTTTTTAATCACGATCGAGCAACTCCTTAGTGCGATAGTTGAGTATCGTCAATGGATGATCCATCTCAAAATGTCATTCGATACAAAATATAACCAACATTAAGTCAACCCACACCCGACAAAAAGCTATATCTCGTATTAGCTCGAGACCCACGATGAGTAGCTAGAGCTTGGCAACAAGTGATGAAACACCACATGTTATGAGATATCTAAACCTACTCCTATATCATCCCTAGAGGTTATAAATGTTTTACTGTATTAGACCAAACTAATTCGTGAATCCGTATAATATAGAATGTAACATAAGTTCTTAGTCACTAATGATTGATTGAAGTAGTATCCTTGCCACGGATTATTAGGTGCCAATGCATAAGATAACCAATTATTTAATAGCATTTGTTAATAGATAATTGTATGTTTTCAATTATGCCACAAGTATTGTTTATGAAGTTATTGATGTAGTCGATTTGTGCACAATTGCCGCGATCTTTCATGGATAATAATATTTTGGGTATAAAAATAAAATGAGCTGTAGTACGTTCCCTGCACTTTAAAATGTATAATTTTTTCGGGATCGGATTCGGTCCTGGATCGGATTTCCAGGACGGTCCTGGACTTTTTTAAAGTCAGGATCGAGTGGTTTTTTCAAGAGGATCAAGTGGTTCCGCAAAATCACTTGATCCGGTTGAAAAAACCATTTGAAAAAATCACTTGATCTAATTGAAAAAACCACTTGATCTGATTGAAAAAACCATTTGATCCGCTTGAAAAAACCATTTGAAAAAACCACTTGATCTGCTTGAAAAAACTACTTGATCTGATTAAAAAACCACTTGATCTGATTAAAAAAATCATTTGAAAAAACCACTTGAAAAAACAACTTGATCTGCTTGGCAAAACTACTTGAACATACTAGCAAAATCACTTGAACACACTTGAACATACTAAGAAAATCAGTTAAACATTAACTGACAAACTACTTGAACATACTAGGAAAACCACCTGAACATAGTAAGAAAACTACTTGAACATATAAACAAAACCACTTTAACATACTAGGCAAAACCACTTAAACATAAATTGGGAACCACTTGAACATAGTAAGAAAACCACTTCAACATACTAAGAAAACCATTTCAACATACTAAAAAAATCACATTCGATTAATCAACAGTCGATAATTAATACTTGATAATTAATATCAATAATTAATGGTTATTAATTAATTAAGGTTCTAATTAATTAGTTAATACACTCCCGCCTCCCTTTTCTGCACCCCCCGCCTCCCTTTTCTGCAACCCCCGCCTCCCTTTTCTTTTCCAGGACGGTCCTGGGCCATATTACCCATCCAGGACCGAATCATGGCTTAATTTTTTCATATCTGTTTTTGGAATATAACATTTTACAAATGAAAAACATGTATACACACAAAAGAAAAAGTAGGTATTAGTTATTTCCGGTCCCGCTTCTTCGTTGAGCAATAATAAGTTCTGTATCTTCTTCTTTGAAAAGATTGAAAGCTCTAACTCTGGTCCTGTTCTGAACATGTATTTTGGAAAACTGTATCCTTTATGAATTAATGCTCGTGCAGCTGTCAATTATGCGTACTTCCAAGGCAGTTTGTTTTAGAAATAATTTTAAATTTCTTGTGCATCATTAGTTATTACTTTTTTGGATATGTAATTATTATTTATTACTACCTAACTGATATCTATAGTCATAACACTCGATTTTTTTAATAGAAAAGTTAATTTTATCGGTTAATCAAAAAATTCGTTGACAAGTACAATAGTATACAATCCAAAATGCTCACTATACCAGACCCCGACGATCCTCGATTATCGACTGAGTTAATGATGTGCGACACATTACTCCGAGGCTCGATGTTTTCAAAAGAAGACCCAGAGCCCATGTACGCAGGAATGGATAGCCCATGATGAACCCGGAAAAAGGCCAAATATTATACCAACCATTTATGAAAGCGAGCCTCGATGAACACCGTAGTCCATGAACAAGTTCAGTTCTTTCCCAAAAGTGAAACACCGAGAATCGTGGAGTCCGATTTTGTTTGATTCTATATCTAAAATGATAAAGAGTGAGAATTGGCATAGTGAACCAAATCATTTACCTATACTAATTGACAATGTTGATCAAGCTCCCGCATAATAGTTGAGATCAGCTAATAACCTAATACTACATAAGAATGTTCTTACTCTCTAATATTGATCAATAACATAGTTCAATTATAGTCACTACCTATATAAGAATTAATAAATAATTCTTACAAATGTAATATATATTTATTTTTGGATTTAAAAAATCAGAGAGCAAGAATGAAGTCTATACATAATACAATTATGATAGAGATTATCATAAAAGGATTCATAAACATGACAAAAACATTATGCTTATTCACGAATTAGAGATTAACAAGAGCAACCTAAATCAGAAACAAAATAACTAAGTTTACCTTCAATCACTATATGATAATATTAATTCTTATTTGATGGGGCCCACTTCGTTAGCAATATTTTCCGATAACATAAAGAATAATGGTGTATTTGTGTCGTTTATCAATGACACAAATGTTTACACAATAAAGAATGATACAAAATGTAAAGATGACGGTGCTTCACTCTTCGAAAGACAAAAATATAAGGGCAATCATGATGATGAAGATTAAGACTCCACCTTATCAATACCTAATGTGATTCTTTATTTGAATGTCAATTGCTATGTTTTTATTTAACTTTAACTATGATGTAATTAGGAAGAAACTCCGTTCATCTCCAAAATTGTACCCCGAAAAAGTACTCACTTGGACTAATTTTTGGTTGAACTTAATCGATAATTAAATATTTATTAAATCTACTAATTTAAATTTATACATCTTATGAACAGTGATAAAATTATCGCAATATTACTAAGATTTAATTAGCTTGCCCAAACCAACTATTAGACATGATTTTCACCAAACTCAAGACCCAAAAAAAGTCAACCCCCTGGAGGAATGCCTGTCTCTTTTGCCGCAGGACCTTTCTGGTTCTAACTCCTCACACTGCTAAATTTCAATGAAAGGGCTCTAGACCCACCATTCTTAACAAAAAAAAAAACTAGAAGAATAAAAGAAGAAAAGCAAGAGACAAACCAGCTTTAGAGCCACCTAGAAAATAAGAAAAGTACAAGGCTAAGCGTTCTAATTATCACATGATTTCTTCCTGTATAAGGTCATGAGCTCATCATATTCCTTCAGGGCTTTTATTCTTTCTTCTTCTAAATTTATTATCTTGTCGTCTTCTACCTGATCTCCGTCTCCAGAAAAAGGGAGGAGCATTCCCCATTCATCAGGCCCCCAAACTTGAACATAATTTCCCTCAGCTAGGAGGCGTAGATGACGCCAATCGACTGCTCCATGAAGGCTCAATTTAGTGTCTTGAGCTAACTCGATAAACTTTTCAGACTCAAGAACTGAGAAATCATAATTATGTGCCTGTCTCTGATAAGATTTTGAGCTCATAGGAAACATTGGAGAGGTTATAACTTCTGGATCTCTAAAAACTAACCTTTTCTTTGATGGAATTACTGTGAGCTTTTCCATTTTGGGAACAGTAGCCTCAATATCACAAGTGACCCTTCTTGCCAATGTTGCTATATTTTCACCGACTACAAGTGACCCATTTGATGGATTTATGGCATACCAGACTACCTTAAACATGTAGTGGTTCTTCTAATAAATAAATCATACCCCTATGATACTATATATATATTTATTAGAAGAACCACTGCATGTTTAAGGTAGTCTGGTATGCCATAAATCCTAATTATACATGCCCGTATATGAGATAAATACGCCTATCAAGTTCTTGAGATCCTTAGTAGGGATTATTAGCCTACTTTTATCTAAAGTCATTTACTTATGTGATTTCTGTGTTAAAATTTTCTAAAGTACAGTTATTATAAGATTCGAGAAAATCTTTAAGGGGATTAAGGAATACGGTGACAGGAAAACGTGTTTTAAAAAAAAATTTAATTGCAAAGTCTTTGGAATACCTCGACTTAGAACATCCCAATTGTTCAATTGGAAAAACTTTTAAGCATAAACTACATAGTGATAATTCACATCTAAATAGTTTAACAGATTTAATTTTAAAAAGTAACTCACAGGTAAAAGATCAACATATTTAATTTTTTGATACAGGACAAAATGAAGCGAGAAGCAATAAAGCCTGCTAAACAGGAAGACATAGATAAGCAGTTAACACAGATTCCAGCTATAATCTATAAAGGAAACTTAGTTAGAGAAGAACCACAGGCAGTCATACAGCAACAGCAAATGCAAATTAAGCAGCTAGAAGAAAAGCTGGCAGACCAACAGCAACAGATTGATGGCCTCAACGAAGAAGTAAAGGAATCTAGGATACAGAATCAGATGGCCAAAGATAGACAGTTTGCACAACTTAGGGCTAGAATCCTAGATCTACCAGCTCTTGAAGCCTTGCAACCTTTGATATCCAGATGGCCTCAGGGAATCAAAGAATTAGCCCGATTTACTAAAGAAGGATATAAACAGGACCTGATGAAAGCCCAGAAAGATCTACATTTCTTGATCGAGGGTACGTGGAGGTGGCAACTAAGGGATGTGTCTTGACCAAAAATGTTCCAACCAAACACTTGGCTTATTTTTCTCTGTTTTGTCACAGGCATTTCCAACATAAGCTCTTTGTTTAAAAATGTGGCTTTATAATATCATTCACTTAACAAGAGTGACATAGGACTAAAACGAGAGTCAATACAGAGAAAAACAAGCCAAGTGTTTGGTTGGAACATTTTTGGTCAAGACACATCCCTTACTTGCCACCTCCACGTACCCTCCAAGTGTTCTGGGCTTTCATCAGGTCCTGTTTGTATCCTTCTTTAGTAAATCAGGCTAATTCTTTGGCTCTCTGAGGCCATCTGGATATCAAAGGTTGCAAAGCTTCAAGAGCTGGTAGATCTAGGATTCTAGCCCTAAGTTGTGCAAACTGTCAATCTTTGGCCATCTGATTCTGTATCCTAGATTCCTTTACTTCTTTGTTGAGGCCATCAATCTGTTGCTGTTGGTCTGCCAGCTTTTCTTCTAACTGCTTAATTTGCATTTGATGTTGCTGTATGACTGCCTGTGGTTTTTCTCTAACTAAGTTTCCTTTATAGATTATAGCTGGAATCTGTGTTAACTGTTTATCTATGTCTTCCTGTTTAGCAGGCTTTATTGCTTCTCGCTTCATTTTGTCCTGTATCAAAAAATTAACTATGTTGATCTTTTATCTGTGAGTTACTTTTTAAAATTAAATCTGTTAAACTATTTAGATGTGAATTATTACTATGTAGTTTATGCTTAAAAGTTTTTCCAATTGAACAATTGGGATGTTCTAAATCTAGGTATTCCAAAGACTTTGCAATTAATTTTTTTTAAACATGTTTTCCTGTCACCGTATTCCTTAATCCCCTTAAAGATTTTCTCGAATCTTATAATTACTGTACTTTAGAAAATTTTAACACAGAACTCACATAAGTAAATGACTTTAGATAAAAGCAGGCTAATAATCCGTTCTAAGGATCTCAAGAACTTGATAGGCGTATTTATCTCATACACGGGCATGTATAACTAGGATTTATGGCATACCAGACTACCTTAAACACGCAGTGGTTCTTCTAATAAATAAATCATACCCCTATGATAATATATATATATATATATATATATATATAATAATGACGAGGATGCTTATGAAAGATTCGCAGTCCCAAATCTCTATCAAGAAACGGAATACTTTCGCGATAATATCTAATAATTTTATGTTTATAATTTGATATTAAATGATAATATTTCGACAAAATTACATGTTAAATTATTAATCACCAAATCATGAAATGACAATTGGAAAAATATCTCAATAAATGATTGGGATGCCACAACCCTTTTGCACTGCAATGGAAAAGGCGAACAAGGAGACTTTTTAATCAAAATCTTTTTGCCAACCTAAATCTATCATTTGCAAAATTTATTCCTTATTTAGTCTTTATGCTCACTTGATTAACAAAATGACTACTATCCCACATTTCAGCTATAAATTAGTAGCAATATATATATATATATATATATATATATATATATATTCTCTCGCAAAGAAACACAAAGGAATTACTAATTTTTATCAATAAGGAAATTACAATTTAATGAAAAATCTTACGTACCTTGAAGTAGAGGTCAACGATCGTGTACAGCAGCAAGTCGTGGTTACCGAACGAACTGTGGAAAACCTCGGCAACGACCAAGAACTCCTGGGGTGGCAGACTAACAATCTGCTCAATACAATCATCCACCTCCTCCTGATCTCTGCCCGCTAAGTCCAACGACCCGACGCACCGGCTCAACAACGAAGCCGAGGCAAACTCGCTATTTGCGCTGACCACCCTCCGGAAGTAGGCATCGGTTATTTTCTTCATGTTGTCACCGACCGACATGTCGAGGAGCTCAGCGGCTGTCCGGAGGGCCGCCACGTTGAACGGCGTTAAGACCACCTGGGTATCGTAGCAGAATTCTGTCACCAACGTGAATGTATCCGCTGCTATATTTAACGGGAGGGTGATTTCTGAGAGCTCTGTTAGTTGGCGCCTCAGGTATCCGCTCTTTGATACAAGTGGGGCCTGAAAAAATTTAATAGGTGATGGGAGAGGGTAGTAAATGAAACTTGCCCGAAAAGTACCATTCAGAAATTTCAGATGTAAAGCATGAGAGTACAATAGTATGGATCATACAAAGATAATATATATTTATCATAGTACAATAATTGTTGTTGCTGTTACCAACCATACATTCCTTCAAAATATTTATTATATATAACTTCAGTCCAAAAAACCAATAATACAATAGTTGACAACAGAAAAATCAAGAAACAATTGACTGAGAGAAAAACAAAATATAAAAATGGTAGGACCAGCCTTAAGAAAAACTACGAACAGGTCAACAATCATAAAACAAAACTCCTGCTGCCTTCATTAACTAATCTTTACGATAAGGAAAAAAAAGTTTATTCATCACTCTAAACGAATGAATGAATGCTAAGTGGAACGAAAAAAAGTCAAGATCACATTAAATAATTAAAGTCAATGATAATTCCGAATTAGTGTGTGGATCTAATTTGTGACTTTGTGTATAACCGAATTAACATCTAGCTAGGGCTAATACCGATTCCAGACCGAAATGATGGACAATATATAGCATTTTTACTGGATACACTCCACTTGCTTGACTTCCATTGTTTTCTAAACCATAACAAAAATTTAACATTACTGTATTTTTAATAAATTGAATTCTGCGGCATCTTAACTAAACTAGAATACTTCATTAAAAAAACAGAATAATCATTTATCAATTAATCTGTGTGTTTATATTTTAATTAATTGACTAATAAACAAAAAATTAGCAAAAGTAAAAGGCTGGGAAGTAGCGTAGAAAAAACTTTGAGATAAGAGATATAAATATTACAGCGGCAAGGAACGGATAACAAAATCAGTAACGGTGGTGGTATAATTTCTCTCAATAGTAATGTTGGTAGTTTAATATGAGTTTTTTTTTTGAGGAAAAGTTTAATATGAGTTTAATCGGGGTCGTTTAGCTTTCCCTCTGTTTGCCAAAATGATTTTTTTTTTCAAAAAATATAAGCTGATACGGGCGGAACAAATAAATAAAATATCTCTTCAATACAAGCCTAGAGCATCGAACGCGTGACCATGTTGATATAACATTGGCCCTCTACCAATTGAGCTGGACGAGCTTTATTAAAGTATTGACTCAGTTAATTATTACTATAAATTGTTGTATTTTATTAAAGAAATTATATGTGTTTGAAACATAAAATTTGCTATCTAGGATTCAAACCCATGACCACAAGGTTAATAGCCTTGTGCTTTATCAACTGAGCTGAATAGGCTTGCAACACTTTTGGCTTATTATATAATTCATCGTGTCTGGAACTAATAAAAATTTCCGCCATGGGATTCGAACCCACGCGATCAATATAAATTGCCTTGTGCTCTACCATATTAACTAGATAGATTTTGTAATAAGTATTCACGCTTGTATTTACTTATATATATTTTAATGTATTTTATATTGTTATCCAATCCGACCAGGCAACTCGGAAATTGCCCAAAAAAAGTCGATCTCATTGTCGTTTTTTAAAACTATGCTTTTAACTACGTTAATCAAACGAGAATAACTATAAAAATTTCTTAAATGGAGCACGACAATTTCTCGATCTCGAATACGAAAATAACTGACCTTGTGAAGGCGGAAGCATGTTCCCATGACATAAATCGAAACATCTGTTGGCTCGCCGGTCGCCAACGTCCTGCAATTTTATTACACACAAACACAGACGCTCTCTTAAACAGGGATTTTATTACCTAAAAAACAAGAGACAACACTTTAGAAGTAAGATAATGCATGAAATTACCATGAGCGGACTCTGGAGTGGAGCGGGGTCGGAGGCGAAGAGAGAGACTGAGACAAGGAAGGCGACGAGGCGGAAGAACATTCGCACTCTTCCTCGTGTATGATTACGACTCCCAAATGCTCCTCCCAGCTCTTCATCATCGGAATCTCCTTCGTCTTCTCCATCAAAACGAGAGATCGAAACGAGAGAAAGAGGGAGAGAGAGGGAGTTTTAATTTATGGGGACCTTCCTAGTGAATAGTGATGCCTCTGAGTGGTATTATGACGTTAAGGTACGTATGGTTCTTTTGTGGGGGGGATTTGAGGTTGGTGGTGGTGGGGATGGGGATGGGCTTTTAATGTGCATGTGATGGCCTGATGGGTCATTAATGCTGCGCCTTTGACATCTCTATTTAATATAACCTTTTTGGTTCTTATGGACTATGTTAGGCAAATTTCTCTGTTGTCTGGATTTGGACATTCCATTTTTTGGCTTTTCCAGCAAATTTGGCGGGCTTTCTACCATTATTTTGAAGTCATGCTCTTGCGTGCGTCACTTCATGTTGGCCCATCCAAGGTTTTTCTAAATCTTTGGTATTCGTAATAAATCACTATCAAACTTTATCTCACTTAATTAACTAATTCAATTTTAAATGTGGTAAATTTTATGAAAGATAACAAAGACAACGTTACATTCTCAATGACATAAAATAAAACTGAGATTTAATTATGTTATAACTTTATTGTTAGTTGATCTAAGTGATTGTTGATATTATTAAACTGTATTTAAAACTTAATTTATCAATTTTGTTCTCGATAGTCGCCTTGAACGAGTACAATTTTAATTAAATCTGAATTTATTGCCGGTTAAACTAACAATCATTGATATCTTGACCAAAGTTTGCTTATGTCCTTCCATTTCGGTCCATGCTCCCTCTCTTCTCCAAAAAACCCTAGAACCTCTTGCCGTTCCCTCTCTTCTCCAAAGAACCCCTGCCGCTCCCTTTCTTCTCCGATCTTTCCTTTCCTGATTTTTCCTCCTTAAGGCGGTTTGAGAGTCGTCTCTCTCTGTCTTCTCGGGAGGACCGCCGGTGCCTTCCTTGTTGCCGGTGACCAAGGCGGGGCTCGGCGAGGCTTGATTGTGGACTCTGCTCCCCACCGAGTCGTGGATTCGGGAGGTGTTGTGCTCGTCTTGGGGTTTTCCCTCGTCGGACCTCCCTCCCCTCTTGTTGATGTTTTGTTGGCCTCCTCCTCACGCCTGCGGTGGGTCTCTTTCTAGGGGCTTCTCTTGGCTCCTTCGTCGTCATGTTTTCGTCTCTAACTCAAACTTCCAGTCTGTCCCCGAATTATCTAAGATAGTAGTAGCATACATTAATGAAGATACACATTTCAGTAAGTCAATAATTACACATTAATCATAAATCAAATTATCATATATTTATAGGTCACAACGAAAACAAAAATTAGAGACAAATTAACCATAGAGAACAATAGCACAATGAAGCTCTAGATCCATACACTAATGACTAGATTCTTGTGGTCTTATTAAATACCCCTTTTTTGTAAGAGCCCAATAGGTGGAAGTATCCCATCCACAAGCCCTGATGGCCAGATAGTCCATTCGATCGCACATATCTTAGGTTACTCGATAGCCCCTTAACCAATATGTACAAACCATGATACACTAGGTATCTGACAATCTCGCATGTTCAGAATAACTACATCACAAGATCATAACAATACAATTGTTAAGTACTTGGAGCTCTTCCCATCACTAACGTCATGCTTCCTTGAGGCTTTGTGGACCCAAGCATTTGTTGTATGTGCCTTACAGATGTAGAGTCACTCGACCATACACTGATTCGATGCCTGATCACGGTCGCCTTTTGCAGGTACGTTTTCAATCTTTTTGGGGTTCAGTGGAGGCCATTCTTGAGCCTCAACGAGCTCATGATGGAGGTGATGCAGTAGCGTTTCAACTCCCAGGTTGGGGTGCTATGAAGGGTGGCGATTGTGACTACAGGCTGGCTGTTGTGGATGGAGGGCAATGCGCACACTTTTCGTGATCAGTGCCAGAACGTAGATGCGTTGCTTGTGCTCTATAGTTGCATGGTGAATGAGACTGCCGTCTTTGACACTGGGCAGTGCTTCTCCTCGCAGCGGGAGCAGACTCTGTTTCGAGATCTTCATATTACACCAAAGCCGAGCCGGGCACCGCGCATTATTGAGTTTCATTAGATGACATGTGGTCAGATTATGATTTTAATACTTGTAAATTAAAAAAATATAATTATAAAAGATTATGATCGTTTTTCCGATATAATTTTAAAAATATCGAAAGAGATATAAATCAAAATATATATATATATATATATATATATATATTCGGGACCTTCCGTCATTGTTGTAGGTCCTCGCTTTCATTACATCGATGCCTAAAGAACGACCTCTTCTCATTCAAAGGAGAAGGAATGGAATCGCCGACTGATGTCAAGATGACCGGAACAGCTTCTACTAGAACTAAGCAGATCGTAAGACCGAAAGAAAGAGGAAGCTTACTTACCTCTTAGAATAACCAGGTCTTTGTAAAATTGGCCTGAAATATTAACCACCTCAAATATTCAAAAGGACAGTTTTGGTGGTTTTTTGCCAAAGAAAAGAAACAGGTGGTTATAATTTAGGTCTGATCAATTGATTTGTCAAGGACTAACCTATTCTAGAATGTCCTGGCTCATTATCTAATATTTGTTTCTCTTTTATAAACAAATAATTATTGTTGGACTAGGATTAGGAGGACAATTTGAGAAGGAAGGTATTCTTTTCCTAAACGGGAACGGAATTCTAGAAAAGATACATATGTTTTGTTTCCTAAATACAAAACACAATCCTCTTGTAGGAAGTAGGTGAAAAAAGGGATCCAGAAAGAATGGGCAAGAGGAGGCGCAGCCATATCTCCTACGACGTAATGGAAGACGTCCTTTCGCGACTACCGATCAGATCTCTGCTTCGGTTCAAAGGCCTATCCAAGGATGTCTGTTCCCTAATCTCAAGCCCTGAGTTCATCGCCCTCCACTACCAAATCTCCAAAACTAACCCTTCATCAATCATCCGATCAAGTAACGGCACTTACGAAAGCAAAACACCCAGCAGCTTTTTCCTGCGTAGAAACGGAACGCGGTTGCTACAAGTCCTAGACCCTGGCTGGTACCACCGGGTCGTGGAACTTGTTGGCTGCGCTAATGGTCTCGTCTGCGTGGAATTAGCCTTCTGTGGATCCCCCAGAAGAACATTCACGCTTTGGAATCCCGCGACAAGGCAGTATAGACACATCTGGTACCCCTCCTGGAAGCCCGATGATTGCAGCATTGTGGGTTTCGGTTACCACGGCGGGATCAAAGACTACAAGCTGTTCGCAATGGCGCCGTTCAAAGCTCGGGCCCGGGTGATTTCGGTGAGGCAATGCACCCCCCGAAATGTCGACACTCCGGGCCGCCCTTTGCTGAAAACAAACGCTATCTATGGCCAAGGCGTGGTCGTTAAGGGGGTTTGGTATCGAGTACTGGATACCGATGGCGGCCGCCCAGTTGTCTTTTCTTTTGACCTTGAAGACGACTCTTTTGCGGTGATAGATTTTCCTTTGATGACGCATAGCTTGATAAATGGTGTGGAGCTCTGTGTGCGCAATGATGAGCAACTGTGTTTCTATGCTACAGGATATCCTGGTGATCAATGCCATGGATGGACATTGATGGGAGGAGGAGCATCGCCGTGGTCGTGGGCGAGGACGTTTACAACTGATTACCCTATTCCTTACCCGACACCGCTTCGGATCTGTCCTAGACTCCGAAAAACATCTTCTTCTTTTTTGGAAGAACGAAATACATCTTCGAATGGACTACTTTTTATGCTGTGGGATTACTATAATCCTGTGTATTTTCTGGACATATTCAGGGGAAACTTCTTGTGGGATCCATTGACCCCTAGTTCCGACAAGATTCCTAAAACAATCGAGGGACTAAACTTGATGGTGCACGAGATGTATGGCTTGGTCGAGAGTCTGAATTCACCATTTTTACTAGAGATTTAACTAACTGGTTGATAATTAATTTACTATGTATTTTTTTCCTTTTATTGTGGACATGTAATTTCTGCCATATTATATCTGGATTTCCTATGAAACTAAATTAATTTGTTTATTTAAGTGCAGGTCCTGATCTGGGTTTTGGAGTTTTGCATCTTTGGAAATGGAAGTGGGTGGATTTTATGTGGTTCTTAGCGTTTAATGGAAAAAAATTCAATCTTTAGCGTCGTTTGGCCTTTTTTTGTCATTATGTTTGTTTAATTGAAATTGGCCAACTATAAAGGATAAGGGTTTTGGAAATTTGGATCAAATGAAACATCAAACTACCTAGCATTTGACAGATTCTTGGTGCTGATGAAACATATCTAGCATTGTGATTTTAGATGTAATGCTAGTTTGTTTTTTTATCGTGAAATCACGATGCGGATCGTGTGATTCAGGAGACTCTTGATGGCTTCAAATATTTATATGATTGGGGAGTATGAGAAGAGTAAATTTACTAATTAGATTGTTTTCTGTTACTCCATGTGGTGTTATATCCACGACTACCGTCTAATACGGAGAGTTCGAGTCTTTGATTCTCTGCTCCGTTTGATCAATTCTAGATTGGTGATCATGTGCAGGCGGCAAAGAATGTGGCGTCCTTTGGGACTTGGGAGATCCAAATCCGCTGGTCAGTGCGTAGGCTTTGCGGACCATGGACGGCATACGTTTACCTATGACTCCGCCGATTGTTCTGGTGGCTGTGGGAAAATGTGCCAATGACCCCTCTGTTTAACTACGGAAGTGTGCCGCTAATGCTCTTCTGACATCTCTCTTAAGGTTCTAACTGCTTATCTGATTTAAGAGGTCAGTTCTCAACATCTCTCTTAAGCTTCTGACGGCTTATATTTTAGTAGACCAGATATTAGAGGTTGCACTTATGATAAACGTACGAATTCGACAGTGTGGTTTAGACTTACTTCTACCTAAGATGATGCTCATACAAATTATCAAATTGAAGTCATTGCTTCAGCATGAAATTAACAGTTCTCCACTAAATATAGTAAGCAAATTATTTGTTTCATGAGTTATATAATAAATTGATGGGTAGAGAAACAAATTGTAATTTAATCAATTATTTAGAATGTTATTATAACTTAATTAAAAGGTGTTTGATTGTAATTTTTTATTATACAATAGTATTAGATATTTGTTAGGAAAACTCATATAGATATTTTTAGTATGGGTAATTACAACTTTTACCACTCAGAAAATATATATATGTTAGAAAGCAGGACTTCGTTTTTTAATATTATCTTTTGACTTGTATAGTATACTTAATAAACAATAGGCATTGAGTGACCCGAGAATAAAATACTCTATCTTTCCCTTGCTTGAGAAGTTTGAACTTTTGACTGGGCGTAGACCTGTCGCGTAGTGAAGATCTCTTCTCTCTTTTTTTCCTGGTATGACTTATGAGAGGAAAATAGTAAGGACTTCATTTTCTTTTATTACATCGACAAAATTTAATATCCAACTCAAGTTAATATTATTCCACAAAAGGAAATTTTTTTTCTTTTGATACCAATATCTAGAAAATTTTCAGTTTTGCAGAAAAAATACGTAAAATAGCTGACTAAAAATTTTAAAAAAACTCATGGTTTGACAATTTAAAAATTCTTAAAACATGTTTTCACGTGTCCATGTTGTCGTGAAAATTTCTTGATTCCTGACTTGCTTAATTAGGGTTGATTTTGCTAGTTGGGTTTTGTTTTTGAAATATAACGGGGTCTATAAAAAATGTTCATAAAAATTTGAGCCTGGTTGTTGACATTTGTCAAGCTTGCCATGTCGTTGATCACATGGACTGTTTACATTTGTCAAATTTGGCCACGTAGATAGTTTGGAATTTTTGTTGGTATGCCATATGAAATTATCAAATGACATATGTATTGTGTCACTTTGAACCTACCCGTTTACTTAAATTATGGAACCATGAAGCCTCGGCAATTTAGTTTTATGCATATTTTTACTGGAAGGTAGTGAAGTAAAACTAACCAAATTACAATATACTAAAGTTATATTATTTTCAAAAACTTCGTTGGTGGCCGAAGGAGCAAATAGGGTCCCACACACACATGAAAATCAGTGTCCCTCAGCTACTATCCGTACGGTTTTGCCCAACCTTGTATTTTGATATTTTCTCTTTTCTGTTTACATATTGTCGTTTTGTTTTGCATTTTCATGTTTAATTTCAATGGCGTAGGAATTTCGGAACTTGTTGCAGTCGTTTTATTTATATGTTTCCAAAAAAGTTATTAAAATTTTAAAATGCAGTGCTACTCGAACAACAATCCTAGAGTGAACTTATTTTGAATTTATGTCAAATTGATGGTCAATGATGTTAACTACTTTGTTCATCTGATCGGACTAGTCACTTATACAAAAATAATCATTTTTAGAGAAAAATATATTTGTTCGAGTTTTATTAGATGACATGTGGTCAGATTATGATTTTAATGCTTGTAAAAAAACAGAATTAGAAAAGATTTTGGTCGTTTTTCCGGTATATTTTTAAAAACATCGGAAAAGATATAAACAAAATATATATATATATATAGTCTGATCCGGCACTTTTACGTATGATTGATAAAAAATTAAAGGATCTCATGCCCCACTATTATTATTATTATTATTAAAAAAATATGATGGCGATAAACAAAGAAAAAAAAAAGAATTTGACTATTTGAGCAGTTGGTCATAGTAAATGATGAGGAAGATAGATGGAACTAGAAAATTCTGGAAGCTTAATTCCATGCCAAAGTCACCCACACACTTTTTTGACGTCCAGGAGCTGCCTCATGATGGGTTGGTTGATACTTTATGCATGTTTAAAGTTTTCTTTCTGTTAGTGCTAGTTCGTTAATTTCTTGAGAATTAGTGTTTAATATGTTATTATTGACTAATATATTTACAATATTGATTAGTATATGTTAAGAGATAGGACTACAATCCATAACTTAACTCTCTAATTTGTCAAGAAGAGAAAAAAGAAAATATTTGTGTCTTCTTCCCCTACTTTCAAGTTGAGCTAACAAGCCTTAAAAATGTGCACAATAATACAATAATACGACACCATTTTCATTACATAACAAAGCAAAGCCCTAAAAGAAGGACTTTATAAAGATTACAAGACACACTAAATTACGGAATTATATGCTGGATGCATCAACTAATTAAATTAGTTGTACATCTAGTCGCTAACATAAAAACTATATAGTTATTTGCATATTGAAACTCAAAAGATAATTACATTTAGTTTTGATTTGGATATCCGGATCCATAAGAATACGGGTTATATCCAGAATATGCATCGCCTCCCATATTATAAGCACCGCCAGAGCCATCATATTCCCAGTTTTGCGGTTGGGTTGGTGGAAATGCAGAGTTGAGGTTGTAATCCATCTCGTTATAATCCCCAAATGAGTTCAGGTGCGTTTGCATCTGAAGGTCCTCCTATCAAAAATATAAATTGCGAATTTAAATAAATTGGCTGCCTTTAAATTTGTCACAAATTTTAGCGGCAGTGTAATAAATTTTTTAATTTAAAACTCATAGGACTTGGTCCCCAATAATATATGTATATATATATCATGACATGGTGGAATATGAATAAATGTTCTCCAAAAGGTAAAATTAAAATTAATTTGGAAAACTTGCCTCAATGGGATTGTTTTGGTACTGATTCTGGTATTGGTTCTGGCTTGCAGAAATATTGGAAGGTGCCTGGAAACTTGATTCACCTTCTTCATCATCATCGTTTCTTTTTACTTTGCAAAGGACATAGTCTCTCTACACAATGAGATAGGCAAAGAACCACGTTATTGATTTCCTTATTAGGAAATAAAACATTAAGAGCACGGCCAATGATGTGTAATTATCTCGAAACTGAATTAGTCGGTCCGTAGATATTCGGATAGTAATTAGTACCAAAAAAATTAACAATCATTAAGGTGATTTGTAGGTACCTGATTTGGGAGGTTGAAAGTTGGATTATACTCATGGATAACCCAATTTGTTTTAACGCCATTAGGAACGCGGCCTTCGTAAAAAGTCAGTGTTTTTTTAATACCGATCACTTCCTTGCTACCTTCCATTCTCACCTTGCGATCTTTACTAGTGACTTTCCAATATCCGGCCCTCGTAATCCTACTGACTCTTTGACTATTCGTGTACTTATAATTACGAGGAGAAAAGAAGTACCATACTTCATCTTCAGATTGCATCACAGAATGACCTAATCACAAAAATTTATAATGAGCAATGCATTTATTTGGAATTTCAAACTCCTAATTTTGTGCACAATCAAAGAAATTTGAGAAAACGACTTACCGGGTAGTTCCCAAGGTTCAAAGTCGCAGACATTAAGTTCCGCAATGTGGGAAACTTGGTGATCATGGCCTAACATCTTTAGCTTGAGATAATGATTCACCAACTCTTCTTCTGTTGGGTGGAACCTATATCCCGGAGCTGATCCTGAAGCCATCTTGTACTCTTCGTTTCGTACAGAAGTCGTCAACAAAATGCAATTTATGTCAACGATAGAAGCAGTTAGACGTCGTGAGTATGTTAGCTAAAGATTTGTATGTTTTTATGCGAGTTCCAAAAGAAACGTTAAAATGTGTATATATAGAGCAATTATATGTGAAGAGCACCAACCAATGGGTTTCTACTTCACTAGGAAGCGCGTCCTCGTTAAGTGACTTGCTTTCTCATGCTAGACCAAGGGAACTTGCTCTGGAATTTGATTGACCTCTTAAGTGGACCCCATCTTGACTTAACACATTTTAAAAGTAGCATTATGGTTTAGTAAAAAATTTGAATTTAAAACATTTAAAAAATATATATTTAACTATTTTAATCAACTCCCGATCGTTTTAGAAAAATGCATTGTGTATTATATTGTCACGTTTATGCTAAGGTGGTGGAGAAGATTATAGGAAAGGTTGGTTCTAATAAACATTGTAATACTTGATTAATATATTTTTAAAAACAATGATTAGAAGTACAAGATTTTAAATTAGATATTTATTGGTTGAGACAGAGAAAAATTAGGATAGTAGTGTATTGGATTATTTTTTAATAAAATAGATCGGGAGAAGATAGGAATTTTTCTCTATTTTTATCTTGCATAATCGAATCAAAATTTTATATTTAAAAGATTTTATTAAATAATTCGACAAATACATCCTCTACTTTTGTTGCATATATCATTTCTAAATTTTAATTTTTCAACTGAAAAAATATTTTTTCCAAAAATAATAAATTTCGAACAACTTAGTCTAAATTTGTCAATTTAATAACTGAATTGGCTAGTAAATTCTCTCTCAATTTTTTTTTTAATAAAAATGACCTAGCATCAGCGTGAGATTCTGATACCACCTTTTAGATTGAAAATTTTAAAACAATAATATTTTAGTTGTGCACAATTATGTTTAATGGAAAAACAAAAAAAAAGTGTTGTTTGATGATTTCCATAACCGAGGTATTTTAATGTTTATCCAAAATAACACATAGCACCGATGTGCAATAACTAATCTAATTGGTTAATCCAAATTCATAACGCCAATCATAATAGTAAAAGTAGAAGTAAATTTAAAAAATCTCCGTCCAACCATAAGGCCAAAACGATATTCGATAATAAAAGACTAAGTTTTCAAGAATACATCAGTAAGCTTCATAAACCGAAACTTCCTCTAAAAGTATACCCATACATGAAAAATTGAAGTAGCTATCACGAGTCCAGAACTCACAACTACGACAAGTTTGAACAGACGCAGAGGAATAAACTCTCGATGAGCTCATTGAACTACTTTTATATGATTTCTATAGATAAAGAAAATGTTCGAAAATTGCTACCCAGCCAGTGATTTTTCCACTATAATTGAATTGCAGCATTCAGATTGTAATCATTCATGTCATATCCTCGAAATGATTCCAAATATATTTGCATCTGGGCATCCTCCTGTTCAAATGTTAACATGAATAGGTTCTTACCATATAAAATTCAATGTTAATTATTTACTTCAATTGGTCAAAACTGGAGAATTAAAAAAATATTTAAAGAAAAACCTTGCCTCGTAAGAATTGGCAAATTCCTTGTGATCGGAAGAACGCGTTCGGGGACTTGATTCACCAACTTCAACCGATGTTGGCATCTCAGCACCGTTTCTCTTTATTTTGCATATAACAAAATTCTTCTGTTCATAATTGATAGACAATTAACAAATTTATTTTAGTTATTTTGAGACTATTTTATGCGGGGAAAGGATATTTTTTATGCTATAGACTATAGAGATTATTTTACATGGAAAAAGAGAAAATTGACGAAGGATGTAAGTAAAGATCCAAGATTAACATTTTCATAAAAAAAAAAACGAGAACCGAAAAATATGTTTTTTAACGAAGAAAATCGCGCTAGGAACAAGTACATACTCGAAAGTCTCGAGGACAATTTTTTGTATTTATTTTTATTTGAAATTGGAGCAGAATACCTGGTCCGGGAAATTGAATGTCGGAATATACTCTTGCATGGTCCAATTAGTTTTAACGCCATTTGGATTAAGCCCTTGATAAAAAGTAAATGTTTTTTTCACTCCAATGTGCGGCTCCCTATCCTCCATCTTTATTTTCCGAGATCTGCCTGTGACTTGCCAGTATCCAGTTTTTGTTGTCCTATTCATCTGCTGGTGAGATAAAAATTCACTCGAACGCAAAGAAAAAAAATACCACACATCTTCCGACGGAACTTGTGAATGACCTAATTATTTAAAAAAAAATAGATTAGGATTTACAAATTCATTAATCAGATCAAAAAATTATGAAACTTAAAGAATGACTCACTTGGTAATTCCCATGGTTCAAATTCGCAGATATCAATTTCGGCAATGACACTAACTTGGTCATCATAACCTAACATCTTTAGCTTAAGATAATGATTCATCAACTCGACATCTGATGGCAAGAATCTGTGCCCTGGAGCTAAATTGCGTTCAACCCGGATTCCAAAGTTTCTCGCAATCATTTTCTTCTTCTATATAGCTGCAAGCAATAATCAAATAAGATAAATATAATTAATTATGAATGAATTCAGATATAAACTTGTTTTGAGTCTTATTGACATGTTAAATCGGTCCCATGTTAGCCTAAGTAATTTTATGGTAGATGGTGTTGTAAATAGGAGAGATGACCTAACTTGAAAAACCAAAACAATCAACGAAACACAAACAATTGTTGAGACGATTAATGTACTTAAAGTGTTGCTTTTTTTTTTAAAGATAGAAATATATAGATTAAGAGTTATGTACATTCAGACGTCGTATTACAAAAAAAGACAGTAAGAAAAGAGCTTTGTACAACTCGTTCAAAAGAGATTGACCAAGAATTAAAAGGGACAAAAATAAAGAGTTTTTCCTAGCAATTAGCAAAAATAATTGCTAGACAAAGTGTTACTTGTTTCACTATGCGTTGTCAAAGAATTCTGGCACGTGCAGCGCACGCACATCTAACGGTAACAATGTTCAAAAAATTTAAAATTTTACGTGATTAAATGTCGAATATCATCTTTAAATTTACAATAAATATTTTCACCTTAAAAATGTAAGATAACGAGAAGATCCGAATGAATGAGTTGTGTAAGACGACAAGACAATACCTCTATTTAAAGAATCTGTAGAACAAATTTCAAAGGCCTTAAATGAGTCAATATTCCAATGGTCATCCAAAGCCAATTTACCTTCCATGAAAGGATGATGACTTAAATTTTGTAGAATACCAATTCAAACTTGATTCATCCTCTCCTCTTCTAGTTAATTACTAACCAAATAACTTCTTAAGACAAAATTATAGTAACAACGGATTGTGTATTTGGGTATAGTCAAGGATATCTATATTATTATCCACATATGGATCTTTGTCTTAAATCTAGATGGATTATTCAGTTATGTATAACATTTTAATTTATTTGATTTTAAATTTATTTCAAGTTAGACTCTAGTATCTAACAAAAATATTCGCACTCAAGTGAGACCTTACTTTTATTTCGTGGGTTGAGAGTGTGTTGAATTTGATTACGTCTTAAATAATATATGAGTATGAGTACGAACTTACATTTGAAAATAAAAATTTATGATAGAATATAAATCTTATGCATTTTTACTATACTCTCATGCATTTTATCTTACTTGAGACTTTAGCCTAATTATACGTATTAGATTTTTTTATTTTTTGCTTATACATTATACTAAATTTCTTTAATATTTGAAACATGCTTAATAAAATTGACACTTCTAATTATTTTAGTGATATACTATTAGTTCATATATTTATTTATGATTTTATTAAAATTTCATATATAATTAAAATTTTATGTTGAAAAATATTTTACATGTAGTTTAAAAATTAGACCTACGAACCTTATAAAACTTGAAGTAAAAATATGAATCTAGTAATAAAAAAATTCATGGGTTCAAGGTGAATATAAATCTATTTTTAAAAAAAAATTAAGATATGTACATAGTTCTACCAATATCCTAGGTAGTCATATCCTGAGCGGGGAGCCGGAAGATATTCCCAGTTAGTTAATAGAAAAGTACTTGGTTCCATTTTAGGCACAAAATCTACATAAACTGTAAAATCGTAAAGCAGCTAAAAAACGAAATCACTAATTGTTAAAACCTACAACGAAACGTCCAAATTACATTAATAAAACACTCCTTACTTTAATACATAAATAAAACACCATTAGATCACGAAATACCGAATACAGAACAAATACCGGAAATATCAAATACAAAATATCTACCAGAAATACCGAATACCGTTCGTACACCTCTACAAGTTAAGCCTTTGTTAGATAGAGAGTACAAAAGCATAAAATTGGAGAGCACGACTCCTTTCACAAGGAACGGTAGACTTTCCAAACTTCCGTAGTTCTATTACAACAGTGACAAGACTTCCATGTCCTGCAACTAGCAGCTCCCCACTCTGTAATCTGCATTCTGTAAATGCATGTCAATTGCACCCGTCGACCGAACGGAGCTCTAATGATGTCTGTCTGCATTAGCATTAGCCGAAGACAGACAGTCCGGAGCCGATTGTGGCTTGGAAATCCAATCCCCAGACGTGATGAAAGCAACCTTTGTCGATCTAGATTATTTTCTAGACCACCATTCAACTTAGTTGTTGTAAGATATGGAATCAAAGATAGAATGTCA
>SOPF01014420.1:0-13236 GCA_012979155.1 Hypericum perforatum | reverse complement strand
TGTATTCAAATAATTTAATTTTTATGTTGTTACAAAATTTATAAATTGTGTTGTTATACATAATCTAATCGACGTGTTTTAGAAAATTTGTAATTTATGTGATCAATTTTTATTAAATTGATGTGATTACAAATTAATTAAAATTATGTAGTTATAAATTATTTGTAAAATTATATAAATTATTTGATTAGAGGAGGTAGGAAAGGGGAGAAGAGGGAGAGGAGGGAGAAGAGGGGTAGAGGTGAAAGGAGAGAGGAGAGGGGAGGGTGAGGGGAGAGGGGGAGGAGGAGGGAGGAGAGGTCGAGGAGGGAGGAAGAGGAGGAGAAAAGGATTTTCATCACATCATATGTAATCTAATAATAATAATAATCAACAAATATTGCGACAGATACAAGTATCAGACGGAGTTCTGTAGAAAAAACACTCGCCGATGACTAATTTTCCACTGAAAAAGTTCTGGCAATCTGTATAACATTTGGTCTACGTGCATCCGCCGCCTCCGTACAACGTTTTGGTAGCCCCACAAGGAAGAACTTTTTTCGAGCTACTCTCATAATCTGCACCCAACACAAAGTGCATGGTTTAAGGATATCTGCAATTTAACTAATGAACGTTTCGTCTTTCTCGTGTGTCTGAAGCAAAATCTTTATAAAAGCATTTTTAATAACAGCTGAAGTGTGTTTTAAAAAACTAATACCATGCTAGCTGTTGAAATGTCAAAATGTTGTTAGTTTCTTCATTAAGTAGAATTTCAAACAAATCGTGCTCCGAATTCAAAATCTAATCATATTATTTACTATTTAAGACGGACCTGAAGGAACAAATGCAAAAAAAATTCATTCGTAGAATTTTAAACTGCTCTCGTTTTCGATTTGAAAATTAATATGCTAATTTGAGATGGGACACAAGGCAAAAAAAGTTGTTTAAATTCTGCTTTTGATAATTTTGATAATTGGATCAATTGTGTTTATAAAAATCAAAATTGAACAAAAGCAAATGAAAATTTGAATCATAAGAGTAAAATAAGTGTGTACATACACATAGAGCTGAAAAGTAGAAAGACGAGGAAAATAGTGAAAGTGGTGGCAGTTTTCATGATGTCTTTTCTGTACTAAGTCCAACGAAAGAAATTTTACGTCTGATTCACTTGAGTGTGTTTTGGTGTAGGTGAGAAATTCACTGATTTTTGTGGTATTTATATCGCTGGTAATTACTGGTGCGGATAAAACATGCCATGCCGGATAAAACTTAATTCTGTTTGACTGAGATTCTGGGATGGGGCGACTACCAATAAGAAATAACCTATTTACGGAACTTCTTATACTTGATAGATCAGTTAATAAAGCCATGATTGCCATTTTTGGAATGTTGGGAACTTCTTGATTTGCGTAGAATGGTCAATTCCTTTTTTAAAATTTGGCCAAATGAAATGAGTTAGCTATTGATATGATGGCTCTGTTGGTTAAATTCAATGAATTTTTTATTTTATACAATGTATTAATCGGATTAATTTAACGGTGTACTCTATTTTTTTATTTATAAAATATTCCAAAAATGCAGAAAAATGAGAAGTTTTTGCATTGATGGAAACATAATTGATCAAAATAATTCAATAATTTTATTTTTTGATTCAATGAATTTATCTGATTCATACGTTAGTTTAGTAAGATTGATTTAATGATTTGATTCAATGTACTGGTCTATCTAACAAACCTTTAAATATAAATGGAAAACTATTGAATAAATTTGGTAAGTTACAAACTAATGACAAAATCAATCACCAATTTATCAATAAATTACAAATCCATTGCCACCAAAGTCACAGAGATAATAGCAACATCTACGCGATTGTTTGGAGTCTCTAGCTAGATCGATGTCGACACAGACAGATTGATCATATTAATTAATAGTTTGATTTGTTTGATTCAATAAATTTACCTGCTTGATATGATATTTTGATAGGATTGTTTCAATAGTTTGATTCAATAAATTGGTCTCTTAGGATAAACTATTGAGTATAACTTACCAAGTATTGAGTATAATTAAGAAAATCATTGAAAAAACTCGGTAAACCATTGCATAATCCAGAATAATTATCAATAAAATCAACCATCCATTTACCAACAAACCACAAACCTAGTTTCGGCAAAGTCATGGAGAAAACGATGATATCTAAATGATAGTTCTAAAATCTCGGTGGAGTTTGGACACTAGTGTAGCTACAAGAATACCGAGGTAGATAGAGTTCTAGAGTGATGTCGTCCGGATCAACGGAGAAGAAACTTTAGCATATAATCGTCATGAGATTGTCCTTTTCTTAGAGGTTCTTTGAGGTGTGGTAGCTCTACTGGCTCTCCTTCCTTCACTCTCCCCTCTCTCTCTCTCTCTTCTTCTTTTTTTCAAAAGAAAAAATGCCTTGTATTTGTCTGAGTTATTACATTAACTAATCAATTTTTTTTATTGATGTAACAACCTGAGTTTAACTAAGCATGTTGTTGTAGCCTAATAAACATGCATCACTAAATCCAAAATCAATTGAAATACATAAGAAAAGACATGATAATTGTTAGAACTAGAATAAAAACACCTTTTTGAGGATATAATTAGCTATTTACCCTTCTTGGAAGGACTACTTTATATATTTGTCCTTCCAAGAGTGACCAATCCCGAGTGATATTTTCTATTAGAGGAGTGATCAATTCAATATTTCTCCCTCCAAGGAGTGACTTATGCGCATGTTTTCCTAGCTAACAGGGAGGAGAAGTGACTCATCAAAGTACTTCACCTATGGATGGTGACTAAAGTTACATTGTACTCTTTAGAAGGGGACCCGCAATGCACATTTTCCCTTGTCGAAGGAAGGGTGAGTGACTTACCAAAACACTTTATCTATGGAGAGTGACTAAAATGGTACTTTATCCTATAAAGTGGAAGTTAATTTTTCTTGCCCAATGAAGGGATTGGTGACTTCTCAAAGCACTTTGCTTATCAAGAGTGACTAATCTGATATTTTTAACTGCCAAGAGGTACTTAGGCACGTATTTTTCCTTGTCCAAAAAGAGGAATAGGTGATTTCTGGAAGCCTCTAGACAGAGAGGGAAATTAGACTCTCGGCCTACAAGAGGCTAGGCCAATCCCTGACCCACGGGGGCGAGGTACCTCGGCCTCTCGACGAGGCGCAATCTTAGTAATCCCATCAGGTGAGGCGCATTCGGCCTCTCAACGGGCAAAGTGCCGTAGGCCACAAAGGGTGTCAACCTTGCCGAGAATAACTAACTATGTAATTGAAAATTTGTAAGTAGGGATGAAGAAAAATGAATTGAGCATAACTTCTATTTATAAAATTCTGAAATAAATTTTAAACACGTAATTTTTGAACTCAATCTAAATCACATAAATTAGATAGTAATTACACATAAATAATTTTATAAAATTATAAAAAACATAAAAAAATTGTTTGAACAAAATAGTATAAACAAATTTTAATTTTTATAAAAACATTTCTCCTAAATTTTTTCTATACATATTTTAAAAAAAATTAAAAAAATGTATGGCTAAAAAAACCATATGGGTCAACCATAGTGCACCATGCGACAGACTCGTCAGCATAGCATGGCCGCACCAAGGGAGTCCCTTACACGTGACTCTCTGCGCAAGTTAGGGAATACCATAGCTCTTTGCTAATGAAAACTCGACGCATGGCGCAGGGGGACCTGTGGATGATCTTAGATTAAGATACTTTTGAGGTTTGCTTGATGCGTGGAGTCGTGCCATTTTTAATAAATTGTTGGAGAATTAGTTTAAACACAAGAAAGAGATGGTTAAATATAAATTAGTGTATTATGAAATCACACCAAATGGTTTTGGGTGTTTATGAGATTGTTGCAAAATTTGTTGACTAAGTTTCTTAGCGATATAAAATACTTGTAAGAAACTAATTCTTGGTATGAATAAAAATTGGCTTAAAGTTTGTGTGGTTCCAGGTTGTAGGATTGTTGGTATGTGAGAATTATTCCAGGTTCCAAGGTCTTATCTTTTTAGAGTTGGGCCAGATCTGTTGAAGCAGTTTTCAAATCCAAAATCTATTGGGCTTTTTCCTCTCGGATAATCCCATGCTTTAGAACTTTCTTCTCATGGTTGAAATTTGAATTAATTTCTGTTCAAATTAATAAAAGTAACCACAAAGTTAATATGAGATTTTATAGTCTTGTAACCACCTATTTACCCACCTTGTTAATGGTCATAATTATTGTGAAATTGAATGTTGGAGGCCTAGGCTCCTTATAGAAGGAGCTCCCCTATTCCATTATAAATATCCCATTAGCTCACACTCTTTTTTAAGCTCTCCACCTCTCCCTCTTTACATAGCATATACATAAGAGTCGGAGTTCGAGACTATCAAAAGTTCAAAAGGAGTGCAATAGTGCTTCCTATTGTGCTCGTGATTGGCCATTATACCTTGGAACTCTCTTACCCACGGAGGCCTGAATAAGGCGGGTAATAAGAGTTTAAGGACATATGGTTAAACCATAGCCTCGTCCAGGATTAAATCTGAAGTCCTTATCTTGGAGAAGACGATATTCATACTTTGCTCAAAGTTCGGTCATAAGTTAAATCCCACTCTTGGCTTCTATTGCTTAATATTTATAAGCATGTCATACCATAATTTACTAATACAAGTTCCACATATTGTGTGAGATCTGGCCAATTTAGAGGAATCAACATTCTCATTCTCAATCTTCTCTCCTCTCTAAAATCCATACAAACGGAAATTAAACCCTCGTTAAGTTTTTTATTGTTTATCGGGTACTTGACATTAGTTAAAACCACCATAACATTAGAAGAAAAGACCACTTAGCTATTTCCAAATCACTTACATTTGAAAATATATTCGCAATAATAATTATATTTTGTCAATATTTAAATTTAGACCACTATCAAATTCTCCTAGTTTTTTGTCAAATGCAATTTGATAAGTGAATAAATTAATTGAGTAGCCGTCATTATATTAGAAAGGAATTCTACAATATCAGAGGAAACGTTTTGAATGAGTGATGACTCGCTCTTCCTAGAGACATCTATCACTCATTCAAGGAAAAAAAATGTGGGAAAGGTTATGCTGCTAAACTATTTCTATTCAACTTAAATTTAAATGAATGAACCAATCAAACACTGAGATACTATTTACTTTACAAAAAAATTTGAGATTTTTTGGGAATTTTGGGATTATGCCAAAATTTTAATTTGAGATCAAGATTATCCCGAAATTTTTTTAGTATGAGATCATGATGAAATTTTTTGACTATTCAATATTTGGAATATTCGGGATCGAAATATTCCGAATACTCACCCCTATACTATTATCTTCGTGAAAAAAAAAAAGTCATCTAATACATGAACATCCAAGGACGTCACTCCCTTCACGAATGACTCCACATCCCTTTGCGGTTAAGACACTCAATTGCCTTGTTCTACGACTCCAACCACTCCAGTAAACTGCTTCCCTCTCTCCCATCTCAAATCCGTCCTTCAATCGAATTCCATTTTTCGTATAACCTAGCCTCCTCGGTCCCTCGAGACCAACAAAGTGTAGTACGAGGATATTCATTTGTTGTCTACCGACTATGTTCAAAACAATGTCACGAACATTCTCTAACCTCAAATTAACCTCGACGACGAAAATCCACCTCACTGCTCTAGACGGTATTGTAAGCGTCAACTCTCTCTTCACGTTAGGCCTCTTCTTGGGCCTGACATGGTCTCCCCCTTCGGCCGCCACCGCCCTCGTCGAAAACCCCGCCTGTGCCGCCTCCTCCGCCGTGGCCGAACACCTCGTGTCGTTCCACGTGTACTCCTTCAGCTCCTTCCTCTCCTCCAGCCTCGTTGCCTTGGCTCTCAAGCAAACCATCAGGTCCGTGGACGGACAGGAAGCACGTGATATTGTAGGTGAGGTGGGAAATCGCGAGAGGGTGCCACGTGTCCTTATGGGCCACATTAACTTGGCGGCCCTAAGGGTCGGGACATTGGTTTCCGTGCTTGGATCCGTTTCGGGATGTGGGTTTCTGACCATGGCGTTGGTGGATCTGGTCCAGATTAAGTTGGGCTCTTTGGGCTGTGAGAGCTTCTACAGCTGGGCCGCTGTTGAGCCTCTCGTTGTTTTGGTTCCCTCGGCGTTGGTTTTCTAACTGGGCCTCGTGCTTTATTTATGCATTTACTCGATGAATGGTGTGAATCAAAGTTGGTGCAATGAAATTCTAATTAAAAAAACGTTGTTGCAAGGAAAATAGATTAACATCTTTTACAATTTATTTTTGTTCCTAATAAAATTCGGGTTGTAGTAGCGCACATTAATTAGGACTTAATGTGTTCTATGTTAGAAAATTGGTTTTTAACCAATAAAAGAAATTGACTTAATTGAATGAGTAACTTTGAACTAATTTTATTGAAAGTTACATCATTTGATTTTGGGTGTTTGTGAAGACATTAAAAAAATTTAATTTTCGGTGTTAATAAAAAATTGGTTTAAAGATAACATTATTACGAATTATGGAATTGTGAATTTATAAAAATTGTATAACTGGGCCTGAATTATTTCTGGTTCCCGCCCTTCTGACCCTTTCCAATTTCTTAATTTTTTTTGGGAGTATTGGGATTGTATAAACCTCACAATCCCAATAGTACTGGGTTGTATTGAACGTTCTTGGAGTAATGAACAAATATATCTTACCCAGGAGGAAGGTTTAGCCCGGGATTAAGAATCAATTTTATAATTATATTGTAAAATATATTTTTACAAATTTTATCTAATTCAATTCTGAATTAATTTTTTGAGAATATTTTGAAATAGTTGATTCAACAATTTTCCGATACAAACAGTTAAAAGTATAAAATGGTGTCAAAGACGGCTCAATGACTCAATGTGTAATTAACACGATATTTACTTATCATTTAATAACACAAGTTAAGAGTACTAGGTTGCAATTTCCTCAAAAAACGTTTGTAATTTTACGACGACGAAGTGTGCCATCCCATTTACTTACCCAATCCCTAAGATGGCACTCGCACTTAGGTTCAACTCATTCCGAATAAATAATTAATTTCTCACTCATTTATCTTTACTCAATTTTTTATACATAGTTATATTCTTACTGGATCGACAACCAATAAACAATTAACATATTTTTCATCCATATCATTAAACGAATTCACTTTAATTTTTCTCTTATCTACATATTATCTAATATTATTTTGTAGACTTGTAATTTTTTTATGAATATACGTAAATATAAATTTTATAATTCACAATAAAATTTAGTTTCAAAAGTAACAAATTATATATTTTTTAAAATTATAATTAAACATTAATTAACAAATAAGTCAAAGTACAGAGAGAAGTCAAAATGAGAACTGATAAATATAGAAAATGCAAATTAAAAATTGACTATGATTGCCAAATTCTAATTATTACAGATATTATTAATTATTTTTCCAACACAAATTTTATCCATAAAAATTTATTTGAATGAATAATATATGAAATATAATAGAAAAACAATTCACGTAGCCGAGGAAAGCCCAAGATGGACGTCTTTCTATGGGCACCCTTGACATCTAATTTTAATTTTTTTATATATCTGGGTAGTGTATTTACGTGTCTCTCAGACCACGAGTAGTACTGGGGGCGTGCGCCTATGGTCTCCCACGTGGCGGGTCGCCACCAAGTGAGTCGCGTGCTTTGTTGACACGTGAGACGCCCTTAAGTGTCAGTGGGGCGTTTCCCGTCCCTCGCCTACACTAGCGAACTAGGCAACGTGGTCTACGATGATTGGGCCACATTGTCCATGTGAGTACACACTCATACCTTTTAAAAAATTCAGAAAAAATTGAAAAATATTTTTAATTTTTTTTAACATTTCCAACTTTTCTGTCTAATTAATTTTTTTAAAATTTTATTATAATTTTATACGATTTTTGAATCCAAATAACGAGATTTTTTGGATAAAAAATGTGTGTGGTCCAAATTTGTTTAAAAAAATTTGTGGTCCAAATTCTTTTGAAAATCTATAAATAAATATAAACTTCTTCATTATTTTTCACACCAACTCCTTTCCTCTTATCATTCTAATTAGTTTGGAAATATCTAGTTAGCAAAGCTTCGACAATGGAACGTCCAAGTGGCCGAGAGGCAGCCAAAGAAAAGAGAAGCAGTAAAGGAAATGAGAAAGTCACATCAAACAATGACAGATTTCCTTCAGAGCTTGATTCACTGCAAATTGAGTGGTCAAAAGTTAGAAAAACTACCAAAGATGTCATGGACGTCTTGAAAGCGAATGAGGATAAAAGATCTCAAAAAATGGTGGAGTACAAAGAACCAAGATGGTATGCGCTAAGGCAAAAATCCATCAAAGAAATGGTGCAATTCTGCATACGCTGCTTGCTCGAGGAAAAGACTTATCCCCAGAAAACGAAGCAATTTATTTTTTTTAATTTTGGAGTTGTTTAAAAATTAAGCAATCTATTTTTTTAAATATATTTTTTTCCAAGTTCTCATGTAAAATATTTCGAACTTAATAAAACTTTCATTTCGCAAAATTTAGCTCTTTAAAATTTAATTTAGTATTTTTAAAGTTATGCAAATAATATTCGAGTTTTATACAGTTAACTAAATTTTAGAAAATTGAGCAGAAAAAAAAGTTGACGTAGTGCCCATGACATAATATTGTAGAGAGAGCACGGCTGTGGGATAAAAACTCAGAGCAGGGATAACACTTACTTGGTACCCAAGACACACAATGTAACAAGAGCACCATTGCAAATAGTCTCAAAAGACTCACATCTCGCCTAAATAGTTGTAAAGCGTATGGATGTAGTTGGGGTGAGCAAAAAACCGCACACCGCCCGCATCGCCCCGCCCCACACTGCACATTAGATAAACCGAGCGATTTAGGAGAAAAAAATCATCACACCGCACCGCACCGCGTTAAAATAGTGCGGTGTGCGGTTTTTCGCACCACACCGCGCGAAAAACCGTCCCTCACCGTACCATGTATATGTATTTTTTTTAAAGGTATATATATGTATATATGTATATATACATATTTTATATAATATATCTTAAAAAAGTTACTCTTCATGACCATATTTCTTATTGGCCACCTTTTTTTTTTGCAATTTTTGCAATTTTTTGCATTTTTTTCGAATTTAATTCAATTTTATATATTATTTTTATCGATTTGGGCACGTTAAAATGGGCTGGGCCCAAACCCCACGCCACACCGCACCCCGCACCGCACCACCCCGACAGCGCAACAAACCACACCGCGCGGTTTAATTTTTTCCTAAAAAAAAGTGCGGTGCGATGTCGGTTTTCGCCCAAACCGCACCAAACTCACCCCTAGATGTAGTCTCACGTCAAAAGACGCATGGGACAGGTGAATCTTTTAATTACAAGTCCTTCCAGGAAACTTCCTAGGGGTGATGCCAAATACACGTGGCAACCATCCATTCGTTATCTTCAATGGCATTTTCGTAATCGATCTTCTTTTTCTTCTCCTATTTAAATAACTCTCCAACCATTTCCCCTTGTTTCCAAATCCAAAAATCACAATCAATAAACTCTTCCCCCTTTTTTCTCTTTCGGAAAATACTATCACCTCCTCCTCCATATCATATTTTGCTCGTGGGGTTTTGATGGGTTTACTTCCCCTCTTATTTGATTTTATAGTAAATTACTTTCAGTCACTTTGATATATTTGTTTTTTATCTTTTTCTATTTTGCAATTCGATTAAAAATCTCATTTAATTTAGAGAAATTGTACTGAGAACCCTAAAATCAGAACCACAAGTGTTTTTTTTTGCAAAAGCCCGCAAAATGACAAATACTCTTCTATTAATAAAAATTACTTTCTTTTTCTTCCCACTCATCTTCTTCTTCCAACCTTTAACAAAAAATTTTAAACCCAAGTTATTTAATCATAATAAAAACTAATAGAAAAATTAAAATGTAAGAATCTTACTTCTAGATCTCTAATTTGACCATGATAAATTACAAATACAGAAAATGCAAATTAAAAAGGTACAATAGATGGTGGGAGGAGGCGAGGTGGGACCCAATGGAGAAGAGGGAGAGGGTCTCGATGGTCAGGATGGTGACGATGTTGATGTCGCCGCTGGCATAGAAAAGGGTCTCGGTCTGCGAGATTAAATTTTAATTATTCTATTAATTTTGATTATGATTAAATGATTTGGGCTTGAGGTTTTTGGTTGAAGGTTAGAGGAAAAAGATGAGTAAGAAGAAGGAGAAAGTGATTTCTTTTGTCTTTTAATAGAAGGGTTTTTTTGTCATTTTGCGTGGTCTTTTGTTGAAAAAAACTCCGATTCCGACTTTAGGGCATGAGAATACAATTTTTCTAAACTAGGTGGGGCTTTTAATGGAATTGTAAAACAGAGGAGGGCGATAAATAAATATGCTAAATATAGAGAGCTCAATGTAATTTACGTTTGATTTTATCGATCAAGATCACGTTTTGAATCCAGGTTGGTAGTGGATCGGGATATGTAATGCTTCTTATAGAACAGCAGTTGTCCAATGACATTAGATGCCTCGATTATTTAGACGATGACACATGAACAGATTGGATAAAGAAAAGAATTAAACTTCCTCAAAATTTTCTGCATCAAGCATCCGGAAGAATGCTGATAAAGCTTATCCGGGCACCGATAATCAAATTAATCAACGCTTAATAGCCTGTTTATAACGACGGCCGTAAAAGTAACACTCTCCAAAACTCAAAGGTAGATCATGTTCTTTGAAGCATTAAGTCGAGCGCCACTAAAAATCCACAAACAAAACGGGGATCTAAACACAACCCAGATAAGAAAACATCAAGGAGAGCAATCAAAGTTGGTAAAGCAACAACCTTGATGGCCAAAGCGACCTTGGCTTGACGTCGCTAGACATACTCAATTCCTGAATAATTGGTATAATACACACGTGTTTCTATGATATTTTCGTTAGTTACTTCTTCATAACATCAGAACACGTTGCTGTTACAGAGTGATTTGATACAATAATGAGGGATGATCTTGTGGGATGTGATCATAGCAGATGTTACAGAATAAAGCCAAATAAGGAACGCACCAAATCAGGAGAGGCAATCTTCAAGGATCCGATCTCAGACAGGATAAGGTAAGCGTCAAATCTAAGTTTCAAATTCAATGTAATGACTGAACGTATTTTATTTGTTGTCGAAGAAAAAATAAAGATGGAATGGTAAAATCTCCTCACACAAGCATCGAGAGAGACAAAATAACTGATAACATTGAGTTTTATTATATCAAATTTATATTCTCATCACATCATATGTAATCTAATAATAATAATAATCAACAAATATTGCGACAGATACAAGTATCAGACGGAGTTTTGTAGAAAAAACACTCGCCGATGACTGATTTTCCACTGAAAAAGTTCTGGCAATCTGTATAACATTTGGTCTGCGTGCACCCGCCGCCTCCGTACAACGTTTTGGTAGCCCCACAAGGAAGAACTTTTTTCGAGCTACTCTCATAATCTGCACCCAACACAAAGTGCATGGTTTAAAGATGTCTGCAATTTAACTAATGAACGTTTCGTCTTTCTCATGAGCAAAATCTTTATAAAAGCATTTTTTATGAACATGAAAACATTTTTAATACCAGGTGAAGCGTGTTTTAAAAAATTAGTACCATGCTATCTGTTGAAATGTCAAAGTGTTGTTAGTTTTTTCATTAAGTAGAATTTCAAACAAATCGTGATCCGAATTCAAAATCTACATCATATTATTTACTATTTAAGACGGACTTGAAGGAAAAAGTGCAAAAAAAATTCATTCGTAGAATTTTAAACCGCTCTCGTTTCCGATCTGGAAATCTATATACTAATTTGAGATGGGACACAAGGCAAAAAAAGTTGTTTAAATTCTGCTTTTGATAATTTTGATAATTGGATCAATTTTAATCATGTTTGTAAAAATCAAAATTGAACAAAAGCAAATGAAAATTTGAATCATAAGAGTAAAATAAGTGTGTACATACACATGGAGCTGAAAAGTAGAAAGACGAGGAAAATAGTGAAAGTGGTGGCAGTTTTCATGATGTCTTTTCTGTACTAAGTCCAACGAAAGAAATTTTACGTCTGATTCACTTGAGTGTGTTTTGGTGTAGGTGAGAAATTCACTGAGTTGTGTGGTATTTATATCGCTGGTAATTACTGGTGCGGATAAAACTTGCCATGCCAGATAAAACTTAATTCTGTTTGACTGGGATTCTGGGATGGGGCGACTACCAATAAGAAATAACCTATTTATGGAACTTCGTATACTTGATTGATCCGTTAATAAAGCCATGATTGCCATTTATGGAATGTTGGGAACTTCTTGATTTCCGTAGAATGGTCAATTCCTTTTTTAAAATTTGGCCAAATGAAATGAGTTAGTGTTGTGGGAAAAAAGTAACAAGGTGTCAAGGACGATCTCTTGACAGCTTGAAGGCTCGTCTCAAGGTCGGCGCCCAACAAAAACGAACGTGATCACAAACGATCACCACTACCCTCACCTAACTAAGCTTCCTTAACCAGGCTCCAATGCCCGGCCAACTATCAGGCTCTAATGCCCGACCTCCTAACCAAGCGCTAATGCCCGGCTTAAAAACTAAATAGAAGCTTGAAGCTTGATAAAGATTTTGTGTGGTTGATGTTGGATCCCTTGATGTCTCCCTCGGACGTCCCTTATATAGGCAAAAGACTCCGTCTCCTTCTTGCACTCGGACCCTCCCTCCTACTTGCACTAGAGCTCCGTCTCCTCCTTGCACTCGGACTCTTACAATGCCTATCTTCGGGGACACTTATCCTTATCTTGAGCCGGAACTGCCCTTATCGCCTAATTCACCGGGTTTATCCCTTCCTGTGGATTCGGACCCGAGTTTATCTTCTTTTCTCTCAGAAGATTGACCGTGCACGGTCTCTTGATGCGGTTTGTCAGTGTCTAATGGGTGTCACCAGGCAAGGGTCATGACACTCTATCTTTCGAAAGCTCTAAGTATCACTAGGCGAGGTCATGGCACCCTTGGAACAACACGATATCAATAACTAGGGTATTGACACCCTTCGCCTTTTAAAAGCTTTAGGTGTCTTTAGGTACGGTGTCAACACCCCTTGCCTTTCGAAGGCTTTTGGTGTCACTAGGCATGGTGTTAACA
>SOPF01014419.1:0-19013 GCA_012979155.1 Hypericum perforatum | reverse complement strand
CTCCGGACAAGTCTAGAGGTTAGAAGATGATTCTAGACTTGTGTAGACTTGTGTAGAAAAGTGTAGAAGTGTGTAGGAAGAGTAGAGATATTTTTGTGAATAGTAAGAAGGTGTAGAATTTTCTAGACGGCAAATTGTAGCCGTTAGATCAAATCGATCCTAGCCGTCCGTTGAGGAGGTGGACAAGTATTAATACCCCTCAAGGTTGGCTCATTTGTATCATCAACACTTTGAGCAATAATACAAGTGTTTGAGAGTTTTCCACTAAAGGTGTCCTTATTGTCGAGAGGGTTAGGCTAATTGGCACGAGTTTGAGCGAAACTTGCTAGTGCCGCACGGGTCTTGAGAATAAGTCTGTGACAGTTGGTATCAGAGCGAGGTTGCGTATCGTGGAGCAAGATGGCTGGTTCGGACAGTGAAACCACTCGCGTTGAAGCTGCGAAGCAGACCAAGAGGGGAAGGTCGAAATCCCGTGATGCTTTGGCGGAAGCGGAGACTCGGCTAGCTAAGGTGGAGCTTGCTGTTGCCGAGGGAGAAGACAAGTTCGAGGATTTGGACCTACGCATCGTGGAGCTTGCGAGGAGTCGTGATGAGCTTCAGGAAGAGATGTAGGGTGTGGTCAATGTGGTTCTCGACAAGTGTCTTTCCGAAGTCAAGAGCCTAGAGGGGAAGTTTACGACCATGGTTGCTTCGTTAAAGGATGAGATGGAGAAGGTCACCAAGGAGTTGGTTGTGACAAAGGAAGAGCTCGTTCTATGCAAGAAGGCGGTCGTACAAGGGGGAAGTACGTCGTCTAGCGAGGTAAGCCCTACTCCTTCTCGAGTTGATGTTCCTAGACCTAAGGCATATAGAGGAACTAGGAATGCGAAAGAGATCGAGAACTTTGTTTGGAGTATGGAGCAATACTTCAAAGCCCTTTGTATCACGGATGATGCCAAGAAGATCGATACAGCGACCATGTACTTGGAGGATACCGCAATGCTGTGGTGGAGGAGGAAGGTGGGAGACCGGGAGAAGGGTCTCTACACAATCGATAAATGGGACGAGTTCAAGGCCGAACTCAAGAAGCAATTCTGTCCTGTAAATGCGGAAGAGGAGGCGAGAGCGAGGCTGAGGCGTCTCCAGCACAAAGGAAGTTTGCGCGAGTATGTGAAGGAGTTTACTAAGGTACTTCTCGATATATCTGACTACCCCGATAAGGAAGCTTTCTTTGCGTTTACGGATGGACTACAAGGTTGGGCCAAGACTGAGGTCCAAAGACGTGGGGCACAAGATCTCGATACTGCCATTGCAATTGTCGAGTCCTTAATAGAGTTTAAGAAGCCCGAAAAGGCTAAGGCTACTAAGGATAAAGGCAAGGAAAAGAGTGGGGGAGATCACCGTCAGTGCAACAAAAGTTTCTCACGGGGCGGCAGACCAAAGGAGATCAAAAGTTTCGAGAAGAGACTGTTGAAGTGCTTCTTTTGTGAGGGACCACATAAAGCCAGAGATTGTCCGAAGAAGGCAAAACTCTCAACCTTAGTAGAAGAAAGGGAGGACCGCGAGAAGGAGGAAGCCATAGTTGGTTCGCTTCAAATCCTTAACGCAATCAAGGCCGATGTGAAGGCCGAGAAGAAGGGCCGCTTGTTTGTGGAAGCCAAGGTACGTGGACAAACGACTAAAGCTCTTATCGATATCGGTGCTTCCCACAATTTCCTAGAAGTTAGAGAGGCAAAGAAGTTGGGCATCCCATATGTCGAAGACCATGGTTGGCTGAAAGCTGTGAACTCACAGCCTAAGTCGATATACGGAGTTGCTCGTGGAGTGAAGGTGTGCTTAGGTGATTGAAGTGGGTCGATAGACTTCTCCGTTGTACCTATGGACGACTATCCCATCGTACTAAGGATGGAGTTCATGGACTCGGTGAAGGCTATACCGATCCCATTTGCGGACACCATGTGCATTCTAAGCAAGGGTGAGGCATGCATAGTAAAGCTGTCGAGAGAAGAGAGGATTCGATCCCAGCAAATTTTCGCCATGCAAGTCACTAAGGGCATGAAGAAGCGACGACTCACGTATTTAGCGGTCTTGAAGGAGGAGCAAGTATCGACTAGTGATATGCCGGAAGGAGTCACGAAGGTACTAGTTGAGTACAAAGATGTGATGCCACCCGAGTTGCCGAAGAAACTTCCTCCTAAGCGCGAAGTAGACATAAGATCGAGCTGGTCCCTGGGTCTACTGCACCCGCAGCCGTGCCATACCGGATGGCACCTCCTGAGCTTGAAGAGATAAAGAAGCAGTTGAAAGATTTGTTGGATGCAGGCTACATCCAACCATCGAAAGCTCTATATGGCGTACCTGTGTTATTCCAAAAGAAACACGACGGGTCACTTCGTATGTGTATCCACTATAGGACGCTAAATAAGATCACGGTGAAGAACAAGTATCCGATTCCACTCATTGCAGACTTGTTCGGCCAACTTGGAGGAGCCAAGTGGTTTTCAAAGTTGGACTTACGATCGGGCTACTACCAGGTGCGAATCGCCAAAGGGGATGAGCCGAAGACAACTTGTGTGACAAGGTATGGTTCCTTCCAATTTTGGGTGATGCCTTTCAGACTTATGAATGCTCCCGCGACATTTTGCACCCTCATGAACCGAGTGTTCGAGCCATTCTTGGACAAATTCGTGGTGGTCTACTTGGATGACATAGTCGTCTATAGCAAGACCCTAGACGAGCATATCGAGCATTTGCGACAAGTGTTCGAGAAGCTGAGGGAGAATGAGCTCTATGTGAAGAAGGAGAAGTGTGCCTTTGCACAACGGGAAGTTACATTCCTTGGGCACATTGTCGGAGGGGGCAAGGTCCGAATGGATAAGGCAAAGATCAACGCGATATGTGATTGGGAACCACCCAAGAAAGTGACTGAGCTTCGATCCTTTCTTGGACTCGCAAATTATTATCGAAGGTTTATCCGAGGCTACTCCTCTATAGCATCTCCTCTCACGGATCTTTTGAAGAAGAAGGTGACGTGGAGTTAGGACGAGAGATGCCAACAAGCGTTCGAGGAGTTGAAACGAGTTGTGACCGAGGAGCCTATGCTAACACTCACTGATTACACGAAGCCCTACGAAGTCCATACTGATGCTTCGGACTTTGCTCTTGGAGGTGTCTTGATGCAGGAGGGGCATCCTATCGCTTACGAGAGTTGAAAGTTGAATGACACTGAGCACCGCTATACGGTTCAAGAAAAGGAGATGACCGCTGTGGTGCATTGCTTGCGCACATGGAGGCATTACTTGCTAGGTTCAAAGTTTGTCGTGAAGACTGACAAGGTGGCAACGAGTTACTTCCTCAATTAAAAGAAGTTGACGCCTAAGCAAGCGAGGTGGCAAGACTTCTTGGCAGAGTTCAATTTTGTGATAGAGTATAAGTCGGGGAAGGCGAACCATGTGGCCGATGCATTGAGTAGAAAGGCCGAGTTAGCCTCCATCACGAGTCCAAGTTTCCCTTTAATGGATCGAGTTAGGGAAGGACTAGAGCACGACTTGACAACCAAAAGTTTGATGGAGTTGGCGAGTTAGGGCAAGACACGTCGATTTTGGCTAAGAGAGGGGTTGCTCATGACCAAGGGAGACCAAGTCTATGTGCCGAAATGGCAAGGGTTGAGGAAGGAGATCATAAAGGAGTGTCATGATTCGAGATGGGCGGGACATCCTGGAATCAATCGCATGATGGCACTCATAGAATGCGCTTACTACTGGCCCCGGATGAAGGAAGAAGTGGAGCTGTACATGAATACTTGCCTTGTGTGCCAATAAGACAAGGTCGACCAGCAGAAGTCGGTGGGATTACTAGAACCACTACTGACACCGGAGAAGCCGTGGGAGAGTATCTCGATGGACTTTATCACGTGCTTACCAAAGTCCGAGGGATGCGGCAACATTATGGTCGTGGTGGATCGATTTAGTAAGTGTGGAGTTTTCATCCCCGTCCCGACAAAGTTTAATGCGGAAGATGCGGCACGCTTATTCTTCAAGCATGTCATGAAGTATTGGGGCATTCCGAAGACTATAGTAAGTGACCGTGACACCCATTTTACGGGGAAGTTTTGGATGGAGCTATTCAAGATCATGGGGTCTGAGCTTAATTTCTCTACAAGCTTTCATCCCCAGAATGACGGCCAAACCGAGAGAATCAATGCCTAATTGGAGCTATACTTAAGGCATTATGTAAGCGCAAACCAGCAAGATTGGGCGAAGTTGCTCGATATAGCCCAATTCTCTTATAACTTGTAGAAGAGTGAATCAACGGGGGCGAGTCCATTCGAGATTGCTACGGGACAGCAGCCGGCTACCCCACACACTCTGGCCGTGGGATATAAAGGTCCAATCCTATCCGCATTCAAGTTTGCCAAAGGTTGGCAGGAGAGGGCCGACATGGCACAAGCACACTTAGCCAAGGCCACGAAGAGGATGAAGAAGTTGTCCGACGCTAAGCGAAGAAACTTGGAGTTTGAGGAAGGAGACTTGGTGATAGTAAACCTTCTTTCTCATCAAAAGCATGCCTTCGCTAAGGTGCATAAGGGGTTAGTGCGAAGGTACGAGGGTCCGTTTCCGATAGAGAAGTGGGTAGGTAAGTTGGTCTATCGCTTAATGCTACCCTCACATTTAGAGATACATCCGGTGTCGGTGTTCCACATGAGTTTGTTGAAGCCTTACAAGGAGGACAAGGAAGATCCGAGTAGGGGCATTTCAAGGAGAGCACCAACTGCCATTACAAATGTTCCTGAGCGCAAGGTCGAGGAGATATTGGCTCATCGAGTCATTCCAAGGAGAGGCGCGCATCCAAGCTATGTGGAGTACTTCGTCAGGTGGAAGGGTGCTCCCGACATCGATGCAAGTTAGGAATATGAGTTGTCCTTATGGAACTATAAGGACATGATCGAGGCGTACAAGACGACCACGATGAGGACGTCGTGAGATTGAGTGGGGGAGAATGTCACGAGCCCGGAATTCTCCGGAATTTTCTACGATTCTCCGGACAAGTCTAGAGGTTAGAAGATGATTCTAGACTTGTGTAGATTTGTGTAGAGTTGTGTAGAAAAGTGTAGAAGTGTGTAGGAAGAGTAGAGATATTTTTGTGAATAGTAAGGAGGTGTAGAATTTTCTAGACGGAAAATTGTAGCCGTTAGATCAAATCGATCCTAGCCGTCCGTTGAGGAGGTGGACAAGTATAAATACCCCTCAAGGTTGGCTCATTTGTATCATCCAACACTTTGAGCAATAATACAAGTGTTTGAGAGTTTTCCACTAAAGGTGTCCTTGTTGTCGAGAGGGTTAGGCTGACTAGCACGAGTTTGAGCGAAACTTGCTAGTGCCGCACGGATCTTAAGAATAAGTCTGTGACAACTGCCATGCAAAGTTTAGTCTAGTCTAGTAAAGTCCAATACACGTGTGGTTTGGTAAATTATCCATCTTGTCAAATCAACCGTGAAATCTGCCCATCAACACAAATATTTCGTCCTCATTATTTATCATACAAAATTATATAGTCAAAAGGAAAAGAGAGAAATCAGAAGTAAAATAAAACGTGACAGTGCTAATAATAAAGTTGTTGAATGTTATAACTTTTTTTACAGCGGAGCGTCCAATTTCCTTGAATTCAAAACCACATTTTTTGTGCAGTCTTGGTTCGATCCCAAACATGGAAAACTCTCTCCGACAATCCCTTTTTGTTGTTGTCGCCGCGATGTCAATTCAAAACTTATTTATTAACCAATAAAAATAAAAAAATCTATAGAAAAGCTTGACAAAACTAAAGTACCATTAAAAAAGTGACACCAAGCTAACGTATAACTATATAATGTTTACATATAATAATATGATAAGGGTGATAACTAAATAAAAACTACAGACATTAATAAAAAAATTTCTATAAATTGAGCCTAAACTCGAAGTCATGAACATCAAAAATTTCAATTTAATGAAAGTTTTTTTTATTGTACGAGTAAAACATAATCAATTTCTTAGATATTTCATCAAACTTTCAGAATTAGAACTCATGGTTCACGGGAGTAGTTGGCTACAACATGGCCGCCACTTTAGACTACCCACAACGGGCGGCTGTACGCCCTTGCCCCACGTGTTGTCGCATGATTGCCTCGCCTCGGGCAAAGTGCCATGCTCTCATTAGGCCAAGTCGCCCATGACAATATTTTATTTTATTTTTTTAAAATAAAAAATGAAAAAATTCATTAAAAAATTATAAATAATAATTTTACTTTTTTATGACTTTTTTGTCCAGTTAAAATTTTTTTCATAATTTTTTGTTAATTCTATACAATTTTTTGAATCCAAATAACAAGATTTTTCGAATAAAAAGTCCAAATTTGATGTAAAATATTTATGGTCCAAATTTATTTGAAAATTCTATAAATTGATACAACCTTCTTCATAATTTTTCACACTAAAACATCTCCTCTGCTCGAGGAAAAAAACTATCCCCAGACCCAGAAGCGATTAAAAAAATTATAAAATTTTAACTTCGTAGCTGTCTAAAGATTAATCAATTTCAGTTTTTAAATTTACCTAATTTTTTTTAAGTTCGCATGCAATGTAATTCAAATTTTATGAAATTTTTGTACTTCGAAATTAAATTTACCATTTTCGAAATAAACGCAAAAAAATACTCTAGTTTGATACACTTAGCTAAATTTTAAAAAAATTGAGTTGATAAAAAAACTGACCTGGCGCCCAGGGCATGGCAGTGTAACGAGGACACCACTGTGAGCTGAAAACTGAGAGCAGGGGCGTGATGACGTGGTGCCAAGAGCGTGGTACTATAGCGGGGGCATGAATACGGGTGGTCTTAGTGGCTTGGTGGACGATGGGCCGTGGCATTCTCTCACGTCCATCAATTTGCTCATCACCATTTGTCATTTGGAGAAAAAAAAGGAAAATTGCTCACCATAATCAAATACGGCGAGTGATTTTTAAGTCAAATTTTAAGGATTCATTTGAGTGGCCGGTGTCGTTTAAAAATGTTATTTTTCTGATAATTAAAAAAATATTCAAATATAATCACCATGGATGTGTAACACCTAAAAAACATCTATATGAGTATAGTTTTGAATAAATATAAACAATAACAATCTGTATAAGATAATGTGAACATATAAATAAGATATAGAAAAGAGAGGTAAATTAACTTTGTCAAATCAATTAACTGGATACATGGTTCTGGTCAAATTTTTATCACCGGTTCCCGCTCCATTGCTTTAAATTCCACGGCTCACTCTTACTGAAAGGCTCAACGGACAATAAGCTCAATAATACCTATTTTGTCTTTTCCCTCTAAGTTTTACTAATTAAAATAACAAATAATAATTATATTTATAGAAAACTAAAACAAACTCAAAGCATATAATTTGACAGTGTTTTTCCATTCCTATTTGCTTTGTAGGAATGTCAAATCAACTCATCGATGCGGTGAAATAATGTTGTATACAAATTTTGTGTTACTCATAGCTATCAATATCGTAATATGTTAAGTTTGCAGTGAAAAAATATCTTAAGGGAAAAGTACACTTAGGTACCCTGTGGTTTCACCGATTCTCATTTGAGTACCATGTGCTTTTTGAACCGTAGAACAAGTCCAAGTTATAAAAATTTCCATCACGGACCGATCTCGATCTCCGGTCTGCGTCTTTTTGACAAAACAACGCCGTTTTGTTGCTCACGTGGAATATTACGTGGAAATGATTTGGTTGTGAGTAAATTACCAATTTAGTACCAAATGTTTAATTTCTTTTTAAAAAAATAAAATCCATCTTCACCCACACCTATCTTCCTCTTCTTCTCTTCACTCTCTCTCTCTCTCAATATTACAGATCTAATCTCACACATCTAATCTACTAACCCAAACACGAGCTCCCTTAGATGTTGCCCAACCCCAGTCGAAGGCCCATTGCTTGATCTCGTTGGCCTAGGGTAAAGGAAGGACTCGTTGTGGTGGGTGAAAACGAGCTAGGCGCCATTGCCGACCTGTATAGACACGGCGGAGGGGGGTCATCGACAAACCACTTCACCAGCACGTCGGAGGTAATATTCAGCGATGGTGTCCAAAACCTGCAGCTACTAGCTTATCCAGCGACGACACTATCGGGCTGCTAAATATACCCAGCATCTCTCTAACTAGATAATTGTCCTATTCAAATCATTTTGGAGCTCAATGCTGGGAAGATTTTGTCTTTGTCCTTGTTTTTGGGTACTGGGTTTTGTTCTTTGGTTTAGACAGGAGGCTATTTGACGAGGATGCAGGACCAAAAGCAAAACGATGGGGTAATTAAGAAGGTGTTTTTTAAAAATTTTAAAATTATTCATGTATTAATTTGGTAATTTGCCACCGCAATGTCATTTCCACGCACTGCTCCACGTGAGCATCAAAATGATGTCGTTTTGTTAAAAAGATGTGGATCGGAGATTGGGACCATTCCGTGATGGAAATTTTCATAACTTAGACCTGTTCTACGATTCAAAAAGTACATAGTATTCAAGTGAGAATCGGTGAAACCATAGGGTACCTAAGTGTACTTTTCCCATATCTTAATTGTTGGAACTTACATTTTTTTAGAATAGTCCTCCAATTTTTTGGTTAGCTATGTATTCTTCACTTGTTATATCTAATGCGGTCCAACTAGGATCAATTATACTTGCAAGAATTACACGATCGCACAAGTAATATCGTGATAAGTAGGATCGTCTCCATAGGAAATAGCGAGTGCAAATTGTTCGTCAAGTACCAGTTTATGCGTTCCTAGATCTTAAGCTAAGCGAACGGATCATTAGGTTGATGATCTAACATTATTGCTACCAATAATATCGCCAAATCTCAAGATTGTCAATCTCAATCTTTTAACGATACTTCTAAACTACAAAATCAATATCGCCACGAACCTAAGTTTGTCAGGCCTGGATTCATTAACAATATCAAGTTGAGATAAGCGTATGAAAGCTATGATCTAATAAACTAAGTTGTCATCCTTGATCAACGAATAAGCATTCATTGGATCGAGCATAAATAAGAACTTCAAAGATAGAAATAAACTTAAAAACAAAGCAAAGGAAAGTACCTTGATGAAACCAAATCTAACGGTGTTACGGAATTCTTAAGAACAATAAAAGAACATAAAATGAAATCTAAAAAATCAAGTTCTAGCTTGGAGGTTTCTCGTCTAAGCTTTTCCTTCTTCTTCTCTACTCCAAGGTTATGTCCAATTGCCTTCCTACTCCCTATCTTGTCCTCTTTCAAAAGGTTGTGGGCCAACTAGCTTTAGACCAAGCTTAATGGGAAGTTAGGTGAGCAACTTCTTGTCCCCTGCCAAAGGCCAGCATACGCTGGGAAGCTAGCAGTGCTGGGGTTGCTCTCTGCCATTTTCTTCTCTTTCTCTTCTTCTGGCTCAGACAAGGCCATCATACACTGGGAAGCCAGTATATACTGGGGTCAGCTATTGCCCCTTTTCTGCTCTTTCTCGCTTCTCCTCCTCAAACTAGTCCAGCGAACATTGGGTAGCTAGCGTTCGCTGGCCTTGCATTCTGTCCTTTTCTCTTGTCTTACCTTGAAGCTTCTACTCATTGCCCAACTCATTGCACATGACCACCGATCTTCGCTCTAATTCCTTGAGTGCTCTGAAACACCTACAAATCACACAAAAGCAACAGAAAATCTTCTCCTTGACAAAACAAACCAAATGAAACAAAATGTAGACAAGACTCGACTAAAGATCTCCTAAAATATGACGAGAACTTAACAAACTAAGATTAAATGAATGCATGTTAACATATGCATCAATATCCTTGTCTATCATTACTCATATTAAGCTACGTACTTGCAGAAATAGTACCTAATAGGAAGAGGATTGATGACATAATGTGGTTGTACCTCTGTTCTTATCATTCTCTGAGAAGAGGATGGGTACAAGTAAGACTTACCACCTCCACCCAGCCCGGGAACCGCGATGTGCTTGGTCTAAAGGGTGTCAATAAAGACCCAGAGACGCACGATGGTTTTGCAGTGTTGGATAAAGTGTCTCTTTATGAAAGTGTCAACCTACTATTGTCGAATGACATCCATAATATTTATAGAGTTGGGTAGAATATTAATAGAAATTAACTCATATTCTTATTTAAAAAGTTAAATTAGTATCTTATCTTTGACTTTAAAAAATATTTATTACTAGTTTGTATTTTGGTCCTAATAAGAAATTGAAAGGAAGCCAATTAAGGCAAAAGGATAAGGAGAAAGCAACGTCACTAAAGAAAAAAATAGGGAAAATATTCTCCTTGTATTGTTTGTTGCAAATGATAACGTACAACCTACACCTAATTTATACAGAGGAATGGTGAGGTGGCTCCTAGAACTTTCCTATAAGATTCCCTAATATTTGTTAAAAGGAGAAAAGAAAAATATCTACGATATTTCCATCCCAACATTCTTGGGTTGTTTTCTTATTGGCCCATGTCTTCTCTGATGGGCTTGTTTCTTGTTGTCGGCCTAATTGGTCTCCCTTCTTTATTCCAGCTTGATGAGGTTCATACTTTAATACCAGCCCACAAGCTGGAATGTGGATGTCCAACAGACCAAGCTTGGAGATGTGCTAATGAAACAAGGTTGCAGTTAGAGACTTTGTGAAAACGTCCACAGTCTGATGGTGAGTGGGAACATGAAAGAGGTGGAGCAGACCACTTTGTACCTTTTCACGGATGAGATGATAATCAATCTCTATGTGTTTTGTTGGCTCATGGAATACCAGATTTTTGGCTATATGGATTGCCGACTTATTATCGCAATATACAGAGGCTAGAGCTGGATGATCAATTCTGAGATCCTTCAATAACTAAGCGATCTATTGAATCTTACATCCTAGTGACGAGAGGGACCTGTACTCTATCTTAGATGAGCTCATTGACATGGTTTACTATTTCATCGATCTCCAGGAGACAAGAAAGCCTCCCAAGTAGATGTAATACCCTGTTACAGACCTCCGAGTGTCCAGACATCCTACCCAATCTGCATCACAAAATCCCAATATCTTCAACTCCGTCATGAAACCAGATATTTTTAGTTTATGCGATGCTAGAAAAAACAAACCCAGCCATGATCGTCCTTTGATGTATCTCAAGATCCTATGTACAACCTTTCGATATGTTACTGTTGGCTTATTTAGAAACTGAGATAATTGATGCATAGCAAAACATATATTCAGACGTGTGTTTGTCAAGTAGAGCAGCTTCCCAATTACCCTTCTATAATCTGTCGAGTCCTCCAGAACATCATCCTTTTCTGCTACAGCAGCAAGGTGTAAGTTGTGCACTATAGGTGTGCGCATGGTCTTGCAATTTAGAAATCCAACATCCTTCAACAAGTTGATCACATACTGCCATTGACATATATGAATACCTTTAGCTGTACGTGCTGCCTCCATTCCCAAGAAGAACTTTAGTCGGCCAAGATCCTTGATCTTCAACTTAGCATTTAGGAAATTCTTGATGTCTTGAATATGATTCATACTATCACCAGCAAGTATAATGTCATCGACATAGACGAGAAGACAAGTGAAACTCTTGCCTCGTTGTAGAAGAAACAATGAATGATTGACACTTGATCTACAAAAACCAAACATGATCAAGAGTGAGGAAAGTTTCTCAAACCATTGACGGCTCGCTTGCTTGAGACCTTATAAAGACTTCTTTAATCTGCAAACCTTCCTTTTAGAATTTGTAATCCCAGAGGTGGAATCATGTACACTTCTTCATGGAGGTCACCGTGAAGAAATGCATTATTGACATCAAGTTGCTCGAGGAACCAATTCTTGCTAGCCGCGATTGCAAGAATTACTCAAACTGTGGTCAGCTTGATGACCGGGGAAAGAGTTTCCAAATAGTAAACTCCAAAGGCTTGTGTGTAGCCCTTCGCCATAAGCCATTTCTTCTTGGGCAAGGTGACCAGATCCCATGTCCATCTTCTTGTATGTAGTCTATACTTCTATCTGCCCATCGTTTGACTTTGTAGACCCATTTACAACCAATGGGCTATTTCTTCTCGGGCAAGGTGACCAGATCCCATGTCCCATTTTCTTCTAAAGCATCAAGTTCAAGTGCCATGGCCTCCCTCCAATAAGATTCCTGATTAGCTTCCTCCTAACTTACAGGTTCAGTGATACCAGCAAGAGTAGTTACAAAAGCATGGTGTGATGCTCCAAGGCGCTGCAATGTGAGGACAGATGATAGAGGATATAACAGAGATTATAAGGAAGAACCACATACCTGACCATTATTAAGAGGAGGCAATTGGTCCTGCCGAGAAGTACATGGTCTGTACAGGTAATCGTGTAGGTAAGGTGGTGTGTGTGGTTGTCGTTAGGAGCAATATAAGGGAAGTTCAATTGGTTGGGTAATGGGTGGAGTGTCTTTTGGTGGATTGTGTTGAGTATCTGGTTCAAGTTAAGAGGTGTGTGGACTGGTTGATGATGCTTCATCAGGGTCAATATATAAAGGAGACTTATGAACAGTAAAAGACTGAGGTGTCTCTGTACTGGTTGGCATCATCGTTTAGAAGGGAAATACACTTTCATAGAAGGTCACATCTCTTAAGAAAAAGGTGCTATGGCTATCCAGGTCGTATAGCTTATATCCTTTAATCCCATTTGCATAACCCAAAAATGTACATCGATGAGAACGAGAACCAAACTTGCCAAGCTTCGGTAGCATTGCTGCATAACAGAGACATCCAAATATCTTCAAGTACATGAGCTTGGGTTTTCTTTTGTATAGAACTTCAAAAGGAGTCTTGTTGGATAGAACGGATGAAGGAGTAATGTTGATGAGGTGCATGGTATGGAGAATGCAGGCTGACCAGAAATGGAGAGGAATGAAGGCTTGGAATCATAGGGCACAGGCCATATTGAGAATTTGTTGATGTTTATGTTTAACCCATCCATTTTATTGAGGCATATATGCACACGTGGTCTCATGTATTATGCATGTCTCCTTAAAAAATGATCGCAAGAAGAATTCAGATCCTTAGTTAATGTGTATTCGCTTTATCTTCGTGTGAAATTGAGTATGTACGAGATTGTAGAAGTGCTCAAGCTGTGCTGCAACTTCTGATTTCACATTTAACAAATATACCCACGTCGCTCGCTATAAATCATCAACAATTGTTAGAAAGTACGTAAAACCATCATAGGAGGGAACGGCATAAGGGCCCCATACATCTACATGAATAAGATCAAAACAATTAGCAGCAACACTGTCACTTGTCTTGAAAGGAAAATGCTTGTGCTTAGCGAAATGGCAAGTATCACAAGGAACATCAGCACTTACTATTATAGTTGGACATAACCTCTTCAAAATCCGTAATTGAGAGCTAGGTATGTGGCCTAAGCGACAATGCCAAAGGTCTAAAGAGTGAGGAATATAGCTGGTTGTGGTAGTGGCAAGGATTGAAGGTCGAAGGTATGTTGAGGTGGAGCCTGGTAGGCAGTACAAACTATGTTTCCGCTCAGCAATCCTAATCTTCTTCTCCCTGATAAGGTCCTGTATCAAGCAACTAGAAGCATCAAATATAAGTGCAACGGACAAGTCAACAGTCAATTAACTAATAGAGATTAGGTTGAAGCTGAAATCCGGCACGTAAAGAACATTAAACAAGGATAGAGGTCGAGATAACTTCACAGTCACATGGGTTGATGCCCCGGAGTCTAAGATCCAAGTTATAAAAACTGGAGTGATTTCTTGATAGAAAGTGATGCGTGTCCAACTAGGATCAATTATACGTGCAAGAATCACACGATCACACAAGTAATATCGTGATAAGTAGGATCGTCTCCACAGGAAATAGCAGATGAAAATTGTTTGTCAAGTACCAGTTTATGCGTTCCTAGATCTTAAGCTAAGCAAACGGATCATTGGGTTGATGATCTAACACTATTACTACCAATGATGTCGCAAAATCTCGAGGTTGTCAATCTCAATCTTTTAACAACACTTCTAAACTACAAACTCGATATCACCACGAACCTAAGTTTGTCAAGCCTAGATTCATTAACAACATCAAGTTGAGATAAGCGTATGAAAGCTATGATCTAAACCAAGTTATCATCCTTGATCATCGAATAAGCATTCATTTAATTGGAACTAATTAAGAACATCAACAAAAGAGATAATCTTAAGAACCAAGCAAAGGAAAGTACCTTGATGAAACCAAATCCAAAGTTATGGAATTCTTAAGAACAACACAAGAACATCAAATGAAAATCTAAAAAATCAAGTTCTAGCTTGGAGATTTTGCTTCTAAGCTCTTAATGATCTCCTTTTCCTCCTCCATGTTGGTTTGTAATGGCAGTCTACTCCCCTTCTTGTTCTCTCCCGTGAGTGCTTGCCACCCAAGTAATAGACCAAGTCAAGTGGGAAGTTTGGTGAGGTATTTCTTTAGGTTCTCTATTGGGGGCCAGCGTACGCTGGGAAGCCAGCGCACGCTGGGGTAAGCTACTGCCCCTTTCTTCTCTTTCATGCCTCTCCTTCTCGAGCAAACCCAGCGAACGCTGGGTGGCCAGCGTTCGCTGGCCTTGCATTCTGCCCCCCATCATTCTCTTGCCTTCAAGCATCAACTCGTCGCCCAACTCTTTGCACAAGTCCACCGATCATAGCTCCAAGTCCTCAAATGCTCCAAAACACCTACAAAACACACAAAAGCAACAGATAATCTTCTCCTTGACAAAACAAACCAAATTAAACAAAATGTAGACAAAACTCGACTAAACATTTCCTAAAACATGACGAAAACTTAACAAACTAAGACTAAACGAATGCATGTTCTCACATGCATCACACCCCCACACTTACTTCTTTGCTTGTCCCCAAGCAAAGTGCATCAGAAAACCAACAAGTGGCACCATCAGAATTCAAGAATTCATCACAAGATCATCCCCACAATCACACACATCACACCCTTAAGCAATATGAATGTAAAATCCATAGGCAATTATACCCTCAACCATTTAACCAAGTTTTCACACCTAGTATTCCAAACTAGAGAGCTAACCACTCGTAGGATAGGATTGATGTAAACTCACATTTGTATGGTGGTCAACTATCCTACTCTCGTGTGCACATTCGAGGTCTAAAAGTGTTAAAGATCATACCAAAGCACACTCGAAACAAAGTAGATTACGCCATATGAGGGGTTTTTATTGGGTTTTATTGAGGCTAAACGTAAAGGTGGGAAGATACAAGTATAATGGTGATGTCAAAACCATTTAATCCGAGAGTTACATAAGAAGCTAACTCTCGACTATACTACAAACCTCACCTTATTATGCATATACACTCAACCCCAATTGCCCACATCCTAAAGAAGCAGAAGTACAAGATAAGTTGCTCACATCTACTTGTGCCTTTTTTTTCTTTCCTACTTTCCACTTTTCCTTTGATTTCTTTTTTTTTCTTTTTCACTTTCCTCAAGAGAATTTCTTTTCATTTTTTTTCTTTTTCTTCTTTCTCTTGTTTGTTTTTCTTTCCCAATTTTGCACAGTTACTTAGCAACTTATCTCGACTTTTGGTCAATGGCTTCAATTCTACCCGGTTTCATCCTAAAGTATGTACAAGAAATCTCCCAAAGCTATACTACTAGATGAACCCTTACAAAACATTCCCCAAAAATATCCTAATCCCTCGGATTAAGCAATTAAAGGTAGGTGGGGTGATGAGAATTGGCTTACGGGTTTCAACTAATAATTTGACAATTAAGCTCAGACTCGATGGAGGTTATACACTGGATAATATCGGGATTTTGTCTCTAAGGCTCTAGGCTTATGACAAATGACCCTCGACACTCTCTACCTTATTGAGTTATGCTAGGTAATCCTTTTAACACTCCCATCGCTCAAACCATACACACACCTCATGAATAAAATGAGGACTAGTTGTCCTCGCCATCGGCTCAAAGATTCTTACAAGGTCACTCGTTAATTTACTAGTCTAGTCTATCGGGTGTAACGACTAGTCTAAATGATCGAGGATATAATTGCTTACGTCTTAAAATTCACATTGCTCAAGAGTGTTGAATGCATGATGTGGAGTTTTTCTATGGCAAAAAGTTTAAAATTTCTGAGGATTTTTCATCATATGCAACAGACTCTAACACACTTCAATCAAAAACACAAAACACACTCAAACAGACTCGATCACATGCAAAATATGCAAAATAACAAACAAACAAGATCAACAAAGTAAAAAGAGAGACATGCACAGCAAGATCAACACAAATAATGCAACATAAGCACACACACAAAACACCCCCACACTTAGAAGACACATTGCCCTCAATGTGCGAAGAAAAACATTCTTCAAAAGATAAAAACAATCATAACATGACAAGTAGAAACAAAAAAAACTAAACAAGAATAAGGAGAAGAAGGAGCATGTGATCATTGTTCCGGAGGTGGTTGGAGGTTGTTCCATAGCCATTCCCAGTTAGCTGCATCTTTTGCATCGCGAGCTGCAAGTTGGTCGCGAAGATCTTCTTGGTCCGCATGGTACTGCTCCCAGTGCTCTGACTGTTCATGTGCCAAGATCTCCACCTGGTACTTCAATTCATCTATGTGCTCTGTCAACATTTCTATTTTGCTTTCCAGGTAATCAATACACTCGGAAAGGTCATTGAAGTCTTCCTGGTATTCTGGTCTTGGTGCCTCATCCCCATTGCACAGTTGGTCTTGAACTTTCTTGCGATCCTCCCATTTGATGAATTCGTAGGATGTGACACCATCCTTGTCGACCTTCGAAATGAGATGCCAATCCACCAGTTTGTCGAGAGAGATCTTACTACATGGGACCTTTTTGCCCGGAGCATTATATCCTGGAAAAAATTTGAGCACCAAAACATGCACAAGACTACCAAGACTAAGGTTCCTGGGTTTCTGCAATTGGAGTGTACGAGAGATTACATCACAAATCAATGTAAATGTACTAAATAGCTTTCTCTTCTTAATGCAATGCAATTGGTATAATTGGCTCCTTGTGACCTGACTAGCTTGATGTTGACCACTAAAGCTATAACTCATAAAGCGATGCAAAATGCTATAGGTCAAATCCTTGATAAAGATGGATGGGGCTTGTGCCGTAAATCGAGAAAAACCTGTCAGATTTTGCCACGTACTATGGACAGTTACAGTATCCTCAGAATTAAAGTCCACTTTCTTGTCCCCATCCTTAAGTTCTAGTACTTCCGTGAGTAGGTTGCTAGCTATAGTGACAGGTTTACCATAAAGATGCGCGGTAAATTAGGATGAATCACTCTCGACAATGACCGTATAGAAAAATTCTAACATAACTTGAGGGTCAATGTCAAAAGACAATCCCGAAATTCTTGTCTAACCTACGCAATCTAATGCTTCACACACTTCATGTTCAATTCTTAAACTTAGTATACCTGTCACCTTCCCAATCATTCAAGATTAGAAAAGGTGCACTATACCTTTCTACCATGTCACCAGGTTGATTGGGTTGAGAGGAGGAACCTGAAGCATCAGTTGTAGCAGTCCGCTGTCGCTTGGATGCACGAGAAGATGAAGCCTTGGGTGCCATTGAAGATTTGGTGCTTGATTGTATTGATTGTTTAATCGATTTGAAGGCCTATGTGAGGAGAATAAAGCCCAGTTGTCGTACTGTGAAATTGTTGACAAACAAACTTGGAATCTGCAAAATAAAATCCAATTAAGGTAGGGAGTTCTTCTTAGAGGGAGATGGAGAGATTTGAAATAAGGCTGAATAAGGAGAAAGTGAGGAAGAAGAGGGAGAGAATCGGGATTTTAGGTTTGTTTTCCCGAAGGCCAGCGTACGCTGGTAAGCCAGCGTATGCTGGGGACCCGTTCTGCCATTTTGGTCCTCTTTCCCGAACATGGCCAGCGTCCGCTGGGTAGCCAACGTACGCTGGGATTCGCTTCTGTCCCTTTCATGCTTTTGCCCCTGAACAAGCTATTGATCTACAAAACTAACACAAATGACATATTTTTCGAGGGTAACTGTATTTACATTCCCCTAGAAACCTACAAACTCAGGGAAACTCGGACAAGTGACTCGAAAAATTCAAAAGAGAATTGAAAGAAGAATGTAGTTCTAAGTTAACGTCGTTAGCTTGACGGTCAAGACCAATTACTGAGGATCTGGGTCTTTGAGTTCCACCTGTGATTTGTGTAAATCAATATGATGGTTTAGGTTTTCCTCCAAGTGTTCTTTGTTCACTTCATGGACCAATTTAGTGTCACCATTTCGCATTCGAACTCTTGGTAGTTGTTCCACCTGCTTGGTAGTTGGATATGTAGATATAATATTAGGCAATTTAATATCACTACTCAAATAAGTGTACCTCAAGTGTCTTGGTGGTGGTTCACACTCCATTTTTGGTAACAACCTGGGCCATGTTATATTACTTGCATCAGATGACACTTGTTCTTTAATATCGGGGCCTTCCACCTCCTCTTTAATTTCTTGTATTACCGTTGGTTGACTTATGTCATGCTCTTTTTCATTATGCTGAATTGCCAGTTCATCAATAATATTGATTTTGTGGCAATCATCTTTTATGGCAGGGTGCTTAACTGCTTCGAACACATTGAGAATGACTTCATCATCACGATTCTTGAACCGCAATTCTCCCTTTTCTACATCAATGATTGTCTTCCCAGTGGCCAGGAATGGACGACCAAGGAGGAGTGGCATATCATGATCTTCTTCCATTTCCATGACAACAAAGTCGACTGGAAAGATTAAGGTGTCCACCTTGACTAGCACATTCTCCACAATCCCCATTGGCATAACCATTGATCTATCTGCAAGCTGAAGGACTATTGATGCTGGTTGAATACCTCCCAATTCGAGCTTTTGAAATACTGAAAATGGCATGAGGTTGATGCTGGAGCCAAGATCAATCAATGCCTTCTTGAATATTTGTCCTCCAATAGTGCACGGAAT
>SOPF01014417.1:0-19685 GCA_012979155.1 Hypericum perforatum | reverse complement strand
TCCCCCTTTATTTCCTTTGCTTAGTTTGTTAGGTTAATTGAATATTCGTTCCTCCTTGGATTCGACTCTGTATTTTCACTTACTTGCTACAAATTAGTGAGCCGTAAATAAGTTTCGACACTTTCGTCAATAAATTAAGAGCATTAGAAACATTGACGTTTGTCACGAAGATAGTTAGTGGTTAATATGAACATTGTCCTTCCGCGGGAAAAAGCCTACCCGTTGAGAGGGCGATGTTAATATTAATCATTACTGTCTCGGGGACAAGCGTCAAGCTGATGAGCACGCATGTTTATACTGTTCTTGCTTTCTTTATGAGTTTGATCTTCGTTCTCTGCTCTAATGGATTTGAACGGTCATTTCTTGTTGGTCCATACTTGGTATATAAAACACAGAAAATACATTTTAGTTAGAAATTTGTGAATCTTGTTCATCTGTTGATGTGTGTCTAAAATACGCATTAAACGTATAGGATTTTGAGTCGATTTCGTACTTTTGTATTTAGTTTCATATTGCTTTAGTTATCTTTTGAGTTTTAGGTGACTAATGGACTCTCTGTGTTATTTTGTAGGAAAAGAGGCAATTTTGGTAAGGAATTATACATGGAGGAGGAGTCTAGAAGGATAGCTGCCTTGGAGGGGCCTTTTTGTCAGGTTCTAAGCAGAATTTGGAGAAGTCTATGAGATACAAAATTGAAGATCTATCTTTACTCTTTTCGGAAATATAAAAAACGTGCGAATCGGAGTCCGGAAGAGAAAGTTATGGCCAAAACACGGAAGGCTAATCTGGCAGAATTTATTTGACAAAAATTCGGGGACAATATTGGAAATTCACTTTCCTGAAAAGTTAGGACTCTTTAGGACGACCCTTTTAGCTTTTTAGGTTTAGGAGGTTATATAACCCTAGTAGCTTTATTTTTAGACTCTTTTTTTTCTTCTCTCCCCCATTCATCGCATTTTCATTCCGTAGATTAGGTTTTATTTTATTATGAGGAACTAATCCTCTTAGTGGATTTGGGGAGGAACTCCTGGTTGTGAGGATCTTGTTTATTTAATCTTGTTTATTTTAGTATTTTCTTATTCCTTGTGCTTATTCTGGTTCTTGAATGATTTGCGGTCGTGAATTTATTCTAGGACTCACATGCCATCGATTTCTGATTAGCGGTTGCAGTTAGGAATTGAACTAGGAGCAAAGTTAATTCAGTGAGGAACGGTTGTTACCAAACTAATTGACTAGGAATAAGTAAGGCTAGTTTGTACATACCAAGGTTTTGAGTATAATCACTAGGATGCTATTGTCTTATAGTTGCCCTGGCGTATGAGATGATAAACAACTAGTTATGCGGTCGCTGGCTAGTTGATTATAGGATGTTAGTGGTCTCTTTGCGGTTGCGGGAGATTTACCCCTATTTTCTAAATGAATTAGATATCCTTAGTGATCCGATGATCGACCAAGTGGTGTTCCGACCTTGAATCTACCATTTGTTTCTCATTAGTCTTGCATATATTTATTTTTCTTTTCTTAGTTTAGTTTTCTTTCAACCATTCACAAATCTCCCCCCATTTTACTTTCTTTGTTTAGTTTGTTAGATTAATTGAATATTCGTTCCTCCTTGGATCTGACTCGGTATTTTCACTTACTTGCTCAAACTAGTAAGCCCTAGATATCGGTTTATTTTGAGGGGCTGCGACACGCTCGTCATCTGTACAATTACTATTATAAATTATAATGAAATAAGTATCAGCTTATCTTATTGTCTTCGGTTTCTTGCTGTTCTCTAGGGTTCGTTCGATCTGCTGTTATCATTAAGTTGTTTCTAATTGAAGTGAAGAGTTAATTATTCGTTCAGATGGAACACAATCTTGGAGTGAAGTCTTTGTTAAGTTCTTGAATGATGAATTATAATGTAGGTGAAGAATCTTGAGATGTCTTGCCAAATATAAATCAATATGCAAACTAAGTTGAAACAAGTATTTGGCTCACTCACCTTTATGATATCATTCTTTAGAAAGAAAAATCATTTGGTATGTATATTCTAATGACTCACTTTTAGGTGTATTGATCAAGTTTTAGTCAGATAGAATTATCAAATTCGAAACACAGTTTTAGTTGAAACAATTGTAGTCGATTTATACACCGAATGACTCACTTTTTCAAGGTATGGTATTGGTAAGGAACATACTTAGGAGATAAACGGTTCTTTCTTTTTGTTGAAGACTGGAAACCCGTATTAAGAGATAAGTGTTAATGTATAGTCGTATGGTCAAACATAACGGAGTTTCGTAATATTGCACAACGGCTTATTGAATTTTGGATGTGCATAACAAATAAATGTGTCATATAACATAAATATAATTGTATTTTTTGTTGTTGAAATTATGAGATATCATTGAAACTCCATGAAAGTTACAACAGGCAGTAGCATAGAGATTCCGCAGGCCGCAATCAAGACTAAAATAATATTTCATATTAAACAGTTAAGAATACATATTAACTCTATATTTCTATCAGATGAAATTATTTAGTAAAACATATAAAAGTTTAAGATTGGATTAAGTCAAATTATTTAGTGAGACGAGAAAGTTTAGGTGCTTCGATTTGTCTCATGTGAAAAATTATTAAACTTATTAAAAAAATTAAGATGATTTTTCATGAATATTTAACTTAACCAATTGGTGAACCCGAAATTTGATTCCCCTATGTACAGTTTTCTTTTGTTGAAATAAAATTATATACTTTTTTAAAAAAAACTTTAGGTAATTGGGACTAAATTTCAAAGGTGGAGACGATTTTGTGTTTTTTTCTTCTATCCCAACCAATATTTTTCAATCTAATGATCCCGATTGACTCAAACCATACCTCTTAAATAATCTTTATAATATTATATGACAACATTTATTTATTATGGACGTGCGTGCGTGTGTAGTTTTGGTTCAAGTCCCATTGTGATTTAGAGTTTCTACACGGCTCTCGATTTAAATTATCCTTAATAATTGTAGATATTTTATTTGATAGATAATTAATTAATACCATTAATTTAGATCACTAGAGGTATTCCAACCAAATTAAGTAACAGTCTATATATTTATATTTTTCACCTATCACAAGTAGAATTCTTTTTCTTTCAGAACTTGTTGATCATTACTTGAATTCGGGACCACATTTGGTCCTGTATTCACTTATCCAGAATTGTGATGAAGGGAGGTGGGGCAAGAAATTTGGGACACGCATTTTGTTGGAAGGTTGGGATAGGGAGAAAAATTATTTAAATTTTATAAAATAAAAAAATAGATTGTATTTATATATTTTATTTTTTAATATTGACATTTCAAATAATATTTATATGGACATAGTTTGTATATCAATATTCATATTATAAAGATTTTGTAAAAATACAAAAACGACATGCTATTGTTACATTTCAAAACATGTCAATATGACATAAAGAATGTAAATATTGACATACAAAATAAGTCAATATAACTTTCTATTTGATGGTGTTAGATTTTTTTAATTTAAAAATCACAAAACACAATATAGTATTTTAAAAAATAAAACATGTTAGAGAAGGGGACATCTAGTGTCATTTTTGTTTCTTAATTTTTAACAAACGTATTATTTAATATTATTTAGCATACCATTCAACATATAATTTAACTAATTATTTAACTTTTTTATTATAAGTATTTTAAGTGCCTTTACATATCATTTATATAATTGCATATATGATTTGATAAAATGAACATACCAATTAAATTCATTTGAAAAATTCCAAATACTACTAGAAATATTATTTATTTAACTAATTTGATAATAATAAATAAATGGTTTGCAATTTAATTTTATTTTGTTCCATTATTATCAAATAAATTACACTATATTTAATCTATTTGATATAAAAATAGTTTTTCATGTGCAAATAATTTGTATTATTATAATCAAAAGATTTGTTCTATTATGTTCAAATAATTTATCTCATTATATTAGATAAATTACCATATTGTATTAAATAATTTACTTAATTATGTTCATTATTTTACTACATATATGTCAAATAATTTATTTGTGTCAAATATTAATTTGATAATATGCCTTGTAAATAATTAATCATTTATCATAATAATAAAAACTATTAAAAAATAATAATACAAAGTATTTTGGCATAATAGTGCATAGTAGTACAAATTATTTGATCATACACATATATTTATACACACATGTTCACGTAATTTTTCTGTACATGTTCAAATAGTTTTTTTTTATGCATGTCGAGATAGTTTTCCATGGGTTCAAATGGTTTTTTCCACACACGTTAAACTGATTTCATTCTTTTTGGGATAGATTCAAAAGTTAGAATCACCATGGAATTCGGTGCCATTGAATTCGGTGCCATTGATCCAAGACGAACTGAAATAATTTGTGCATACAGGACTAAATTCGGTGCCATTGAATTTTCTTAATTTCATTCTTACCAAGAAAAATTAGCAGTCATGTTTAACTATCAAAGAAGGAGCTTGCTCGTTATTGTTTAGCCAAAAATTGGCCGGAGATTTATGGCTAGTTGAGAAGTCAGAAACACAAATAATTTTAACCAAAAAAAAAAAAGAAACACAAATAATACGATTCTTGGCCGTTTTTGTTGGCCAAGTAATGACGAACAAGCTTCGTCTTGTCTGGTAACTGTATTTAGAAATTCAAATTCAAGACATCCTTTATTTGAATAATGTTGATTCGTCTATACATACAACGACACTTTTTAAGATATTTTTTTCTTTTATTTGAGAATATAATCTCGTCTATGAAACAATTTTCAGCTCTAAATTTCTCTTTATAGAACTCGAATTCTGAATGCTATTTTCCCTAAAATCCAGAACTTTTAATATTCTGCCTTCACCAAACAATCTATGCTATACCCAATAGGAGATAGTACAAGTTTTATATAAATTTATTTTTTAACGAACGTGGTTTTATTCACACCAACAAGAGGTCAACCATCTAAAGAATACTAAGTTCCAACGTATTTAATATTGAAGATTTTTACAATTTCTTTTAGACGATGCATGTTTTATGCCGTCTAAAACATATGTGATTTCTCTTTTTTTTCTGCAAAAAGTTACAGAAGGCAACCTCAAGAACATCCCCTCTTGCAAGGCTGTTCTTGGTTCGGGATCTCCTTGAACTTGCTCCTCGAGGTTAGGCTCGCTTCAGTGCGTGTACCACCTCCAACCTCATTTTCGTCGACGATGGACGCGCGATAATGTTTGCTCGAGAATCCATGCCGTGACAATAACCTCCTCCATATCTGATCCCTAAATGAAGGTGCAAATACAACTATTTATATACCCGCACGTGCATAAAAATAAATACGTAATATAATATAAAGATAATTGTATCGATTAAAAAAATATTTTGTTTTATTCTAAACAATCTAACAGTAGAATACCAGTAGAATTATTTCAGTCCCAAATTTACAACGTTAAACGAATTCTGGAAAGTATGAAGACCAAGATCTAATAAAGAATTTGAAAGAACAATTAATTCAACAAGTTTATGTTCTCAGATTTGTCTAGTGTGAAAAATTATTAAAATCATTTAAAATATGTACAGAAATCTACATTAAAAAAAGTGATGACTTTGAAATCTGATGTTTACACGATTCTCCGTTAAGTTACTGCTATAACATCAACTCCATCGTCCTCCTCACAGCACCATTAACTTGTCTTCATGGAGGGAGAACTCCATCAGCCAGCCACCATCATAAATCTTCTCCCTTTACAGATTTTGTTTTTCAAGTGTCATATACCATCATTCATCTCCACGTACCTATTCACTCTTTATCACCGGAAAATTTTTGACATCCGATGATAATAACAAAAGAGTGGATAGGTCAATGGAGATGAATGGGGGTCTATTGCACTGGCAAGAATGCTCACGGTACTAATCGCTTTTCCTGTCACAAGAGCTCCTCTCCTTCTGCCTCATTTATATATAGTTTTCTTAATTGGTAAATAAAATTATAGGATTATTTATATCTCGCTTATGAAAAAATTAAGTATGTGAACGGATAAGTTTAGAATTCTATAGAGGTCTTGTTAGTAAAGGGCTTTAGAATCACGTCCTCGCGAAATAAAATATTTCGAGTAATTCTAAAAGAAAATATTTTGAGCTGCATATTCATTGTTATAAGATAAGCTATCTTATTTGTAAAATTCAGGCTTGATATCTTGCATTAAAAAATTCCAAGTTTCAGAATTCGTCGATTGTTATAAGCGGTTGTATATTTTACATATGACTCCATAATTCTAGACTACCTCTGTATCCTAACTATTAATACTGGTTTACATTCTTGAAGAGAAAAAGGTCTCCTTCGTCTTTCTCTTTTGGCAAGTAAAGTCTCCTACGTAAGGTTCCCTACCTTGTCCTAAAACGTGAGTCATTAAGTATAGATCAACTATGTTTATAATTTGATAATCTATTCTCCCGATACGACCCCTCAAAATTCTAACTTTCGAAATTAATCAGAAAATTAAAAACATTGATTCACCTAATATAAATATATAAAAAGAATATTAGATGAATCATTCTCGAACCTACCCGAGCAACAAAATATGAAATATATTCTCTCCCCCATCAGAAAAAACCCACGTCTCTCTCTCTCTTAAAAAAGAACCAAAATTAAAATCAAATTCCCCCAAATGTATAGATCCCTATCCAAGTCCACTGCCGCTCTATTAGCGACCCCGAAGCCCTCGCTCCACCCCTCCTCCTCCTCCCTATCGTCCGCCCCATCAAAGTAAACTGCTTGTTTAGTACTTGTCTGGACAAGCTGGCCATCATTATATCCCAGTAAACCTCCAAGATTCGGTCTTCCACGTCTATATGGTTTTGGGTATAGGAAAGTAGTTGGATTGATGTAGCTCTCTAGCATAGAAGTGTCAGTCCCCTTTTCCTATGTCTTCCCGTTCTGACACATCCTACGTACACATCACATTCAAAATTTAACTTCCATTTCAAAGTATCTGCCTCAATCTCTAAAGCTTTATTTCCGAGAGAAAGAGGATCCGGGGAGAGAAAGATTGAATCATCCTGTGAATTTAATGAACTGCCTCTGGATTCCCCATTCCATGGCAGTTCCAACTTACTAGATTCATGGTGATTGGCAGAACTGCTCCGCAGTCTCTGTCTTAAAATTAGTTGATGGAAAGGTTTTAGAAAATACGGCCTCCCATTTGCTAACGAAAACTTCCTCACAAGTCAAGCGTTTTCCCAACACAGATTCAAAGCTGATAGACATTTCCTGATCATCGTCTGCTTTAGTCTGTCTTGCAAACTTCTTCCATTTTTTTCCGAAGCGGGGCACTATCTTTTTTTGGTGGCCTTCTTTTGGTGATTACTAATTATTGTGAATGGTTAATTAGATGTTAAGTGGGAACATCATCTTTCTTGTTAATTCAATTTGGAGTTCGTCTTGTTTGGAATACTTTGGTGGGGCATAAATTAGTTAGTATCTAGATATGTATTAGATTCAATAATTTTAATTTAAGTCAGATATAAACATGTTGTTGAAAGAATTCTTTTTGACATATACTTGGCAGGGGAAATAAGTTATATAATATCCGGATATCTATTAGGTGCAATGATCTTAATTTGAATCATAAACAAGTAGTTAAAAGAAGTCTAATTGATTTATACACGTACTTGAAGCAAAACTTATACGTTCAGTTAGCACAGATCGAAAGAACAAACATGTAAAAGTCAAAAAGAACGAGACACAAGATTGACGTGTAAAACCCAAATCGAGAAAAAATCACAGGTGCATAACGACAATGAGTTTTACTATGATGGAGAAGCGTTACAATTGTCTTGTCAACAACATTTGTCATAAGACGTACAAAGAAGACTTATATATCGGTGGCTAACTAACCCTAACCCTAATTTCAAATTAGGAAAAAAACTGCAGAAAAAATGCAAAGGTAGCAGTCGGTGGACTTTGTAGCGATCGCTACTCTAGGGAAATATCGCAGACCCTAGTGGTCGCTGGAATTGCACAGAGGTTTATACTATTCTTGCGTTCTTTATGGCTTCGAAATTCGTTCTCTGCTCAAATGGATCGTGAATGATCATTTCTTGTTGGTCCATACTTGGTGTATGAATCATAGAAAACACATTTTAGTTAGAAATTTGTGAATCTTGTTAATCTGTACAATTACTATTGAAAATTAGAGTGAAATAAGTATCAGCTTATCTTATTGTCTTAGGTTTCTTCCTCTTCTCTAGGGTTCTTTCGATCTGTTGTTATCATTAAGTGGTTTCTAATTGAAGTGAAGATGGAATATAATCTTGGAGTCAGCTCTTGGTTAAGTTCTTGAATGATGAATTATAATGTAGGTGAAGAATCTTGAGTGCCAAAAATAAATCAATATGCAGACGAAGTTGAAACAAGTCCTATGGACATTCTAATGACTCACTTTTAGGTGTATTGATGGAGTTTTAGTCGGATAGAATTATCAAACTCGAAACACAATTTTAGTTGAAACAACTATAGTTGATTTATACACTTAATGACTCACTTTTTCAAGGTGTGGTATTGGTAAGGAACATTTTTGGAAGACAAACAGTTCTTTCTTTTTGTAAAACTGGGTCCTCATCATATGAATCCATATCTATACTATTATCCTTTTGAAACTAAGAATTCAACCAATTTTGGATCCTTAGAGATATAGAATGAATATGTATTTTAGATTGTTTACAATAAATAATATCTTAATAAACACAATTATCTATATCGTATATGACTCATTTATTTGTTATGGTCGTGCGTGCGTGTCTGTCGTTTTGGTTTAAGTCGAGTTGTGAGTTAGAGTTTCTACACCGCTCTGGATTTAAATTATTTTACCAATTGTATATATTTTATTTGAAAGATAATTAACACCCATTAATTTAGATCACTAGAGGTATTCCAACGAATTAATTTAGATTACTAGGTAATTAAGTAACAGTCTATATATTTATATTTTTCACCTATTACACGTAGAATTCTTTTTCTTTCAGAACTTCTTGATAATTACTTGAACTCGGGACCACATTTGGTTCTGTATATCCAGAAATGTGATGGACGGCGTAAAATGTTTTTATTTTCTTTCAAAATAATGTTTACTGTTCATGGATAACTACAAAAATAATACAAAAAAAATAATTATCATATTGGTCGACACTAGTATAAAGACAGGAAAAAATTACCCTTGACTTCCAAGGCACGGAATACTTTTCGTGACCAAGTCAAGGAAAAAAAATCGTCCTTGACCAAGTCATAAATTTTTTTTCTGTGACTTTTTTATTATAATTTTTTTTGTGATTTTTTCGTGAGTCTAAAAAAATTGCATATAAAAAAAAACTCTAATCGGACACCTCAACATCAAGATATTGCTTATCAAAGATTTTCACATGATCTCTCTAACTTGAGTTTTCAAAACAAAATTAAAAAACCAACTCACGGGAAAATAATCGTGACTTGATCACTTATGATTTTTTCGTGACATGGTAGTCACGAATAAGTTTTCCGTGACTCGGTCTAAGTCACGAATTTTTTTCTAGATATCCTATGTAGACATCTATTTGGTAATTCATTTTTAGTTGTTTTTAATTTTTTTGAAAAAAATAAAATTGAGAAATTATGTAAAGTGTTTTGAAGAATAATATTTGGTACTCGGATATCCGATTTGAATTTTTTTAATGTGCATGATTTTTTGAAAATCTACCAAAAATCACGAAGAAATTAAAGAATCAAATCAATACAACTTTGGTGCTCGGGTGCCATTCGTCCCTACTTTCCCTATTGGCCTATTTACTATCTATCTGGAGTTCGCCACCGGATAAAACCTTCATCCGAGAGCTGCGGCGAGTACTGGAGGAACATTGCACAAGACGGCTCTAAACACGTCAATGGAAAAAAAGTTGTCACGTGATGAGGATGATACAAAAAAAATCGTATTAACATTGTATTTCAAAGTCATTTTAAATTCTTGACAAAAAAAAAAGTCATATCAAATACTACGTCATGCGAATATCTTTACATATTTAAATGATTTTAATAACATGAACTTCTTGGTTATACCTTTTCTTTTCAAACTTTTGAATTCTTATTAGTTCTTTAGTTTTGGGTCTTTTGAAGTATTTATTATCTGAATTTACTACTAAAATTATTCATTCAGATTATTTAAATTTTTTTTAACAAATACAATTATCTCCATATTATAAAACACTTTTATTTGTTATGAATGTGGGCGCCTGCCTAGTTAATATTGGTTAAAGTACCTTGTGATTTCAATTTTTATACTTGACAGTTTCTCGTTTCAAATTTTCTTACCAAGTGTTCATATTTTACTTAATATTATTTATTAGCGCTATCTTTGTTGTCATTTTGTATGACTTGTATCATTTCACCATGTGAGATCACTGATTTTACATGGTTTGGATCTGGTGCAGGATGTTAAAAAGAGTACTGTACGATGCAGGAAATCGTCCACTTTATTTATTATCCTTTTTGGGTAAACGCCTCCCATAAAAGTATATCTTATAATTCAAAGGACATAAATTTTGACCCTATATTTTATTTTAATTTATTTCAAGTTTGAAATAAAATATAATCAATAAATTTTTTTGTTTTTATTTAAAATTTATATTAGTCGATTCTGAAGTTTTGTGATTCCAAAAAATAGAATAATTAATAATTGTGTGGCAAGTGATCATCCTTTTCACTTATTTAATTTGTCATAGGAAAAGTAATTTTCGTTTTTTAGAATCCTAATCTATTACATGTTAGAGGCGGGGATTGAACCCATGACCTCACCCCACCCCACCCCACCCCATGCCACTAGACCAAATGGTCTCCGGCGGAAAAATAATTTTCGTTATTACTATATTTTGCTATTATGAATTCACACAAATAATTACTCTATTTTTCGGCCCCAAACTATATTAATTCATTGTGAACACAACACTATTGAATTATTGATGGAAAAAAATTTTCAATCTAATTTTGTTTACGGTAAATTAGATTTTGATTAATCGATACATTAATCAATAATATCTTCAACACAATCAGAGCCAAGACCTAATGAAATGGACAACAGTAGCCTAGATACTCACCTCTAATTCTTTTATTGATGGTAACATCTCAAGTAATTGTTCGTCATAATCCCAGGAGACTCCAAATTACTCCCACTTGATTACTTGATTCTGATATAAATTTTATACTATCGGATTAAAATAAACAAACCATTGAATCGGACATGTCAAACCATTGAATCAGATATTTTATACCATTGAATCATGCATACCATACCATCGAATCACAATATACAAACTATCGAATCATAATATACAAACCATCGAATCACAATATACAAACCATCGAATCACAATATACAAACTATCGGATTACAATATACAAATCATTGAATCGGACATGTCAAACCATTGAATCAAGCACACCATACTATTGAATCAGAGATACATACAAACCATTGAATCACAATATATAAACCATTGAATCGGATGCCAAACTATTGAATCAGACATTTTATACCATCGAATCATGCATATCATACCATCGAATCACAACACACCATATCATCGAATCACACATACATACAAACTATCGAATCACTGCATATAAACCATCAAATTAAATATACAAACCATTGAATCGGACATGCCAAACCATTGAATCAGACATTTTATACTATTGAATAATGCATACAATACCATCGAATCACAATATGCAAACTATTGAATCACGATATACAAACCATCGAATCACAATATACAAACCATCAGATTACAATATACAAATTATTGAATGGGACATGCCAAACTATTGAATCAGATATTTTATACCATCGAATCAAGCACACCATACCATCGAATCAGACATACATACAAACCACTGAATCACAATACACAAACCATTGAATCAGACATTTTATACCATCGAATCATGCATACCATACCATCGAATCACAACACACCATACCATCGAATCAGACATACATACAAACTATCGAATCAGTGCTTACAAACTATAGAATCAAATATAAAAACCATCGAATCATAATATATAGTACCGTACTGTACACGCAGGTCCTGTATCAGATCTGAACCCAATTTTAAATGTGGTACATCGCATCATCTAATTTGAAAGAAAATTGAATGATTTTATAAATTTTAAATATGAATCTGAATCCATAAAAAATTAACAGTATATAAATCTACAAAAAATGTAGGATAAATTACTATCAGGTCTTTGTACTTTGTGATACATCTTCTTCTGTTTCGCAATTTGATAAGAGACTCTTTCTAATTTGATTAAATTATATAATGAGACTTTGAAATCGAAATTTTTTAACCAGAAACCACGCAAGAAAACTGAAATGACCTTACGTGAAAAAGAAAAATATAAAATTTCTTCCTCCCTTCTCTTTTGGAGGGAGAATCCTCAGTTCCCTCATAGAGCCGTAGCATTTGTCCTTGTCATCCTTGCCATCTGGGCTGTTAGAAGGAGGATTCATTGTCGGCAAAGTTATGGCCAGCTCCATCGTGTTGGTTGTGGTGAACAATTATTTCTCCCCCCGCCATCGCTTACTCCTCTCAATCCCCAGTCACGATCACGGTCACGTTCCCGATATTTCTCTCTCTCTGTCTCTCTCTCTCTAAAACTCTCTATTCTCTCTTCTTCACTCATAATTAGTGACTGCGCTCTTGAGCTTCTTATACCTGTTCCTTGTAGCTATTACCTGTTGGAAATTATAATAAGACAAAAGAGAAGAAAGAGAAAGATGAAGTCAAGATGAGTTTGACTTAGCCTTACTAATATACAAACATATAAGGGTATGAGAATAATTTGCTAAAAATATATATAATGCAGTAAAATAGTCATAATACATGACATGCCAAAAAGTTGATGATGTAATATAAATACGAAATATAGAACAACTAACTATCGATGTCACATAATTGTCAAAGAAAATATTTATCACCTAATTACAAGATTCAGAATTATTAGATAATACTGTGTCAAAAAGTACCAGACGAGATATATGCTACTATTCAATCTACAGGCACATGCGTTTTATTTTATAGTTATTATATTGAAACAGATACAATTTGTATACTAATTTAATCGCTAATATATTGTTAATAATGATTATCGGCTTGCTTTGTTACGTTAGAAAACTTGGTCTACAAGAAGTTAAGAACCTGATTCCAACACAATCGGTAGATTTTATTAATAACTAAATTTTATTTATTAAAAAATTCGTCTAAATAATAAGTAATTAACTACATGAAAATTTTCACGAGGCCCATTATTGATCTCATTGTCTTGGTTTATCTTCTTGAAGTCAGGCCCATTATCGGCCTTGAAAACATCATGGCGCCTTATAATTTCATCCAACGTCTTCCGCTGGCCAACCTGAACATCCTTCCGCGCTCTCTCTCTCTCTCCTTCTGTGTCGCTCTCTAATTTTCTTCTTTCAAAGAAGATCTTCCGGTCATTCCCAAAAGAGAAAAAGGAGAACATTATATCATCGATTGAGAAGACTAGGCTCATGCACGAAGAATCACCTGACAAGTTATGGGATCCCGGGGACCTGAATGATGAAGCAGCAGGGACCTGAATGATGTAGCAGCAGACCTAGAAGACTTCGATTGATATTCGAATCTTGTTCGCAAGGATTTAATTGTATAGATCCAAGAACCACAGTATTAAATAGAACTATGCTACACGCAGGATACAAGTTGGCTCGAGAAGCTGCCAAGTGTATTCCTCTGATAGCTGAGTTAGATATAGTCGTTAGAAACAATAACGGTTACAGTTTCTTCCTTTTTTTTCTCCAGAAAATAACTAACTTCGTTGGTTAAAACCTTGAAGCTTCTTTAATGGCGGTTTAGTCATTTCTTCACCAAAATTGATTGTTCTTGTTAATACACCTTCGTATTCAAGTTTCTATTATGGTATCAGAGCGCTAGGCTAAGTTTGCCTAGTGATTCATCCTGGATTCAGCAGCTAAGAGAAGCTTTCGCGAAGTTCTAATGGCGGGGACACCGAGTCGAGGAGGTCATTATCCTCCAGTTTCTACAACGGAGATGCATCATCACGGTAATGTTCGAGAAAACTCTATTTATTATCTCTATCCGAGTGAGAACCCTGCCTCGGTACTTGTTACACCACTATTGAACAACTCGAATTACCATAGTTGGAGTAAGGCGATGCAAAGAGCTTTTAGGTCTAAGAAAAAGTGGACTCTAGTTAATGGATCTGTTGAACCACCTAACTTAGATGATGAGGATTATTTGGATTGGGAAGGATGCAATAATATGTTGATTTCGTGGATCATGTCCTCTGTAGAAACATTCGATTGCACAGAGCATAAATGGACTTGAAACTGTAGTGGAAGTTTGGAATGATTTGAAGGAGCGTTTTGGCAGTGGAGATTCCATACAAGTTGCTCGTTTACAAATGCAGCTTTGTACTTTGAAGCAAGGCGCGTTATCTATTAATAATTACTTCACTCAGTTTCGGAATCTGTGGGATCAATTTGTTCAATATAGACCAATAGAATTGTGTAGATGTGTGGAGAAGGAGAAAGGTTCTTCAGATTGTACCTCTATGAAATCAACTCGTTTGGCTTTGCAACATGATCAAGTGATCAAGTTTCTGATTGGTCTCAGTGAAAATTTTGATACTGTTAGATCACAAATCATGATGATGGATCCACTTCCTACAATGAGTAGAGTGCTATACTTGACTCTTCAACATGAGCAGCAGCTACTGGAGAATACAAGAAATGTTATTGTGAGTGCAGCAACTGTGAAGCAACAGGTGGATATTAAGAAAAATTCAACAGGAGTTGTGGGAGCTACTACGAATGCTGCTGCAGGTCGTAATTCAGGAAACTACAGGAGAAATTGGAATGATAAGAGACCAATTTGCACATTTTGTGGGAAAGAAGGGCATACGATTGACAAATGTTATCGAAAGCATGGTTTTCCATCAAACTTTAAGTTCACTAGAGGTCCACAAGGCAACAATGGAGGTGGTCATCCTTTTGCTGGCTCTTCTCAGACTTCTGATTTCAAGATCAATGAAAGTGAATCTGCTTACAAAGAACATCAGAGTCTGCAAAAGCTGGGGATCACTACTGATCAACTTCGTAGTCTCGTAGCACTGATCCAGCAAACATCTAACACGCCTCACAACACAGTTTTTAGTTGCACCAACAACCTTCCAAGTTCACCTGTTCATTCGACATCCTAGGTTCCTAGTACTTCAGCTAATAACTTCACAGGTCAGCCTTCACACTTGTCTTCACGAGTCAATTCTAGCATACTAGGTTCTAACACTTGGATACTTGATTCTGGTGCTTCTGACCACATAGCTTGTTCCAGATCATTGTTTATTGATTGTCAACCCATTAATCATGTCACAGTCACACTTCCAAATTCCCAAAAGGCTGTTGCCACCCATATCAGCACAGTTCAATTGTCTCCTAGTTTGTACCTATTTTGTGTTCTTTTGGTTCCATTTTTCTCATTCAATCTGTTATCTATAAGTCAGTTAGTGTCTCATTTCCCAATAGAAATACATTTTCACCATCATTCTTGTGTCATTCAGGACCTTATTCATGCGAATGAGATTGGTAGTGTTGTGGAACATCAGGGCCTCTACATCCTCCGCCCATATACATCGCCTGCCTCTCTACCCACAAACTTGACAAACCATCAACCATCTACCGCATCTACATCCTCCACTCAAGTCTTTGATCTATGGCATTATCGATTGGGGCACATTCCTTCAGCTCGACTTCATCAGGTACAAGAAGTGGACCCTCATGTCAAGGTCACTCATAGTGTTACACCTTGTGACATTTGTCATTTTTCCAGACATAAGAGATTACTATTTCCTATTAGTGATCCGCGTGCTTCGCGTTGTTTTGAACTTGTGCATATGGATATCTGGGGGAAGTTTCATAAAACTTCACATGATGGATACTTGTACTTCCTCACTATTGTGGATGATTTTTCAAGATCAATATGGGTTTACATGATGAAAGACAAGTCTGCAGTTCGTGGTTTGATTGAGCGATTTGTTCAGATGATTGAGACATAATTTGCACTAACTGTTAAACGAATTCGTACTGATCAAGGCAAGGAGTTTCAAATGTTCAATTATTTCCAACAGAAAGGTATAATCCATGAGCAAAGTTGTGTCTATACTCTTTAACAAAACGCGCGTGTTGAACGAAAGAGCTTTGCTACTTCAATCTGGTCTCCTTTTAAGTTTCTGGAGTGATGCCATCTTACATGCAACATATCTGATCAATCGTTTGCCTACCACTACTCTCCATCACAAGACACCTTTCCACCTTCTCTATAATCGCCCACCTTTGTATCAACATTTGCGTGTTTTTGGCTGCCTTTGCTTTGCAGCCACTTCCTCACTGAATCGTCACAAGTTCTCACCTAGAGCTCATAAGTTTGTCTTTCTTGGCATTCCAGATGGTATAAAAGGATATCGCCTTTATAACTTGGACACACATGAGTTCATCATCTCCCAAGATGTTGTTTTCTATGAAGCTATTTTTCTACTTGCACATTCTTCTCATGGATCGGACTCTTATTATCAAGCTGTGCCTCCTGGTTCTTCACCTCAAGTACATCCAACTTTGGACACATTCTTCTCTTCTTCCTTTCCAGATGATTCACACTTGGCTCCCACATCTGGTGCAGAGACAACAATCCCTCCTGCAACTTCCCCTGACGACCCTGCAGCTTCCCCTGCTATTCCTCCACCTTGCTCTGCCTCTCCCCCTGCCGACCTTGCACCTGTTACCACTTCACACTCATCCCATCCACCTCCCATCTGACGCTCCACTCGACCCAAAACACTACCCTCTTACCTATCAGAGTTTGCTCACTCACTTCCACAGCACTCCCAATCTCTCTTGCCAGCTCCTCCAGGTCAGTCTATTTCCTCTTCTTCCATAGTTTCTCATAATTCTATTGTCTACCCTTTAGAAAAGTCTTTTACTTTGTCACATCTTAGTCCCTTTTATAGAGCTTTTAGTCTGTCCATAGCTCACTCTATCGAACCAGATACATATGATCAGGCTGTGTTAGACCAATGCTGGGTTGATGCGATAAACCTCGAGCTCAACGCTCTTGCCAACAATCATACTTGGCTACTGGTTCCTCTACCCTCTGGCAAATGTCCCATTGGCTGTAAATGGGTGTACAAGATTAAGCATCGTGCTGATGGTAGCATTGAACGCTATAAGGCTCGCTTAGTTGCCAAAGGTTATACCCAATCACCAGGCATCGACTATTTTGAGACATTTAGCCCGGTTGCTAAAATGACCACCATTTGCACTTTTTTGGCTCTTGTTGTTCAGCGGGGGTGGCCTTTACAACAGCTTGATGTCAATAATGCGTTTCTTTATGGTGATTTGGATGAAGAGGTGTACATGATACCCCCTCTTGGCTTACATTTATTACCCTCTGATCATGGAAAAGTCTGTAAACTGCAAAAATCTTTGTACGATCTTAAACAAGCAAGCCGTCAATGGTTTGCAAAATTGACATCCATCTTGCTCGCCTTTGGATATCAACAATCTAAACATGATCATTCTCTATTCACCAGACAGTCTTCAACCGAGTTTACAGCCATCCTTGTTTATGTTGACGATATCATCACCACTAGAAACTCGATGAAGTCCATAAGTGCTACTAAGCAGCATCTTGAATGCACTCTGAAGCTAAAGGATTTAGGTAAATTGAAGTATTTTCTTGGTCTGGAAGTAGCACGCACTTCACATGGAATGTATATCTCTCAGAAGAAATATGCGTTAGAAATATTAAAGGATGCTGGTTATCTCAGTTGTAAGCCCAGGAGGTCTCCCATTGATGTCAATACTAAATTATCTTCTCTTTGTGATGATTCAGGAACTTTGCTTGACGAGTTAGCTTATAATTCTGGTGGTAAACCAATTTTCAAGATTACGATTGATGGCAAAACAGTTATTGAAGACTCAGTTCACTATCGAAGATTGGTTGATAAACTTCTCTACTTGACTGCTACACGTCCTGATATTAGCTTCGTGGTACAGCAACTGAGTCAATTTCTGACAAATCCTCGGGACAAACATCTTATGGTTGCATATCACCTTCTTAAATATATTAAATCTTGTCCTGGACTTGGTCTCTATTACCCTACTCGTAGAGATTGTCAGCTCAATGGCTACTCTGACAGTAACTATGTGAATTGTGAAGATATACAAAGATCCATTACTGGATACTGCGTATATTTTGGCAATTCTCTTGTTTCGTGGCGAGCAAAGAAGTAGGATACAGTTTCTTGTTCTACCTCTGAGGCAGTATATCGTGCTCTATCTCAGACGACTCGAGAAATACAGTGGTTGCTGTATATTCTAGCTGATTTGGGTCTTGCTTCACTTGCTCCTGTGTTAATTTATTGTGACAATAAGTCGGCTATTCATATTACTGAAAATCATGTCTTTCATGTGCGAACCAAGCATCTGGAAGTAGATTGTCATCTAGTTCGAGAGAAGGTGCAGCTTGGTCTCGTGAAGTTGTTCCACATGCGTACTCAGTATCAATTGGCAGATTTGTTTACAAAGGCGTTGACCATTCAATGTTTTGAATTCCTTACAAGTAAGTTGGGATTTCTGGACATCCATAGTCCAACTTACGGGGGTGTATCATCGATTGAGAAGACTAGGCTCATGCACGAAGAATCACCTGACAAGTTATGGGATCCCGGGGACCTGAATGATGAAGCAGCAGGGACCTCAATGATGTAGCAGCAGACCTAGAAGACTTCGATTGATATTCGAATCCTGTTCGCAAGGATTTAATTATATAGATCCAAGAACCACAGTATTAAATAGAACTATGCTATACGCGGGATACAAGTTGGCTCGAGAAGCTGCCAAGTGTATTCCTCTGATAGCTGAGTTAGATATAGTCGTTAGAAACAATAACGGTTACAGTTTCTTCCTTTTTTTTTCTCGAGAAAATAACTAACTTCGTTGGTTAAAACCTTGAAGCTTCTTTAATGGCGGTTTAGTCATTTCTTCACCAAAATTGATTGTTCTTGTTAATACACCTTCGTATTCAAGTTTCTATTACATTATCCGGCATGTTTAATTCTAGGGTAGGGTTCCGATTTAATCCCACGGAGGAGGAGCTGGTTCGATATTACTTGGCCAATAGGGTTGCCGGGGCATCGGAGAAGTTATGGGAAGGACTTATCAATGACTTCGATGCGTACTCCGAGGAGCCCTGGGACCTCTGGAGGAGATTCTACAGGCCCAACCTGATGAACTATTCAGAAACCAAGTCGGACGAATGCATATACTTCTTTACCACGCTCAAGAAGCTTGCATTAGGCGGCAATGGAAAAAGGGTGAACCGCAGAGTTGAGAATAGTTGCGGAACATGGAAAGAGCAGAGCTCGAAGATGTGCAACGAAGAAGCCGGGGTTTGGTACAGAAGGAGATTCTCATACAAGAACCCAGGAGAAAAGGATCACGACGGCCAATGGCTTATGATGGAGCTCTGCCTGCATGACGATGACACCATGGTGCTGTGCCGAATAGCGAAGAAGC
>SOPF01014407.1:0-37908 GCA_012979155.1 Hypericum perforatum | reverse complement strand
CCTATAAATAGGGTCCTATGTTCCGCATATTTTTCACACAACATTCTAAATACAATTGAGTCTTTTTAGACGAGTGAGTTTGATAACTCTTTGGTTCTTGCTTTGAGCTGGTGTGCTTGGCTTGAACGTTCTTTCACTTATCAAGCGAGTTGCCATCCTCGTTTGTGGCGTGAATTTGACCGTTACTTGGTGTTCTCGGATTGTTCATAGCTAGGGTTGAGGCTCCTTGTCGAGGTTCTTGCTCGCTCAGATTCGTGGGTTCTAAGTTTCATCCATCCTAGACGACAATAGATCCGTGCAAATTATGTTTCTCTTACCGAGATCACATCACGACTTGATCTAAGGTCGGTGACTGGCACTAGACTCTGTGACATATCAACAACATAATATAAGCCTAGCAAGCCTCCAAAGCCATCACACAACAATCAAATCCAGCGGAAGCAAATTACAAACATAAATCTACAAAGTCTCAAAAGCGCTACGAAAGTAAAATAATTTACAAGCCAAAACAATCAACAAACATCTCCAAATTTCTACTACTACGGAGCATCTACACAAAAAGGAAAACAACGCATGATCCAGAGACCTCAAAAAGTAGCTCTCGAATGAAAAGAGCTGGGTCTGTACCACAGACTCCGGACACTCGAACAAATTAAGTTCTCTGAGAACCTGAAATAGATAGTAAGAGGTAAGTGTCCGAAATACTTAGCAAGGGAATAGAACATAACAGATTAGTTACGGTTGACATATGCATGCACAAAAACTCAACCATGCTCGACTTCACTCAAATCAAAATGCGTGATCACCAAATACTATACGTAATACCAAACACCATATAATCACACATACATACATAGAGCTATGAATAGGTTTTGTATTGCCCCTTCCTCTGACTGCGAGTGATATCCAAATGGCCAAACAAATATATGTCCACACAAACACAAATCTAGTGTACAAATGTAAGCTAGTGATAGCAAACAAATGTAAACTAGTAATATCCCCAAAATTATGAGCTCTTAGACTAACATCCCTAGTTAGTATGGGAAAGCTTATTCATTTCTCTCACAAAAACACATATCTTATCAGACAAATGACCCAACGATCCAGAATATATGCATCAGACAAAACAAATCAGCCCCGAACTAGCACTCTAGCCGACTGTTCACAAATGTCACATGCCTCACAACACAATCACAAATATGTCCAAACATACCACGGACTAAACCATATGCATGTGATGCACATAATCAAGTTTCGAAACAAACACATATCAAACACAACCAAATTTATCATGTACTATTCGCTCACTCAACAAACACCGTTCAAAAGCTCCAATTCTCAAGTCGGATACTCCTTTCACTTTAAGCTCCTTCAATGTCCATAAACTCTATCCAAATATATACAACCACATAATAAGGTTAACTCTTGGTTTCCAAAACCAATTCACCTCAAACACTTCATATTGACCAACTGAAACACATTCGCAATCCATCATCGCAAAATCATCGAAACAAAATCAAATAGCTTCATTTCTTAAATACTTGGTTCCATTACCACACATTCCATATTACACACACTCTATATAGAAGTCACTCATGCCCAAAAATGTATACAACCTTCTGTTTTTGCCAACCAAAAACCCAAGGAGTGCATCGCGAGTTCAACCGCAAACACCTATTCAGAAATGGATCAAACAAGTCAACCACAGCCCATATCTCACTTTAACACAACTCCCATGCATATTATCAAAACCCCAGACCCAAAAATTAACCTTGGAATCTCAAAAATTAATACCACACTTCACTCTTCAAACTCGCACAAACCTAGAACACAGCCAGTAGTCCGAACTTTCAAATGACACACAGAATGTTTCCTTCTCCCAAATCAAGCATATGATACCTATTCAGAAACCTTATGAAGTCCTCTACAATTGGCTTTACAACACCCAAGTCCAAATCGGAGGTTAAGTCCACTTACCAAGCCTTTCTTCTTTCCCTCGCTCAGCTAACCACCTCAGCAACCACTCCGACATTCAAAATCGATTTTCTATTGTTTCCTTGATCCAATTAACATGTATGATACACCGTTATAAAGGTATTTCAATGCTCTACAACTTCCTTGACAATCAAAAAGTCTGAATTGGATAAAAAAATCACTTACCAAGCTGTTCTTTTTTGACCTACTTCTTTCTCTTTCCTGAAACCCTCTCACCTATTTTCTTTGTTTTTCATTTTATGACCAAGATGTTTAGCTTTTTGCTTCTTCTAAAAAAGCCTCTGGTATATATGAAGAGGTGGGTGAGGTCCAATAGCAATCAAGCTACCTCTTCAACTAATCCAAAGAAACAAACAAAGGAGTTGGGGTTCATTCACAGCACTTCAGAAGCAAGCAACTCAAGGATGGCAATTTTCCTTTGGTTTTTGTCCAAATTGTTAGTTGCATTTTTTGTTCCTTATAGTTTCTAGTTTCCAAATCAGTTGTAACTTCACAATTTGAAGCCCTATTGAAGAAGTTATGGCCATTTAACCACTCAAAGGTCAAACTGGCCGAATCATCCAACAACTTCTCCAGCAATTGTTTCACCCATTTCCATCCACTTATGCCCAAACTTGTACATAAATAAGTTTTAGGTCTATGTATTTAGTTTCTGAATCCTACTCACTTGCATCATTTGGAGCAAAATTGAGCAAGTTATGACTTTTTAACTAACCAAATGACGTAGGTCGTTTAACGAATGCATGGTGATTGCATGAAAAGGAGATTGACAATTTCGTATGCCTTGCTGGTCCATCTATAAAGGCCCATTTTCATGCACATTATGGCCCATTTGATTAAGAAATTCATCCTCAGCCTTATTACTATGATGTAACCTCCATTCTGATGTAATAAGTTAGTCATTTAGTGCCAATAAGTAGCAATAAATGCCATTGTAATCAGATTCCTTAAATTCAGGAATTTTGAAAGGCATAGCACTTAATGCACTCTTTAATTTTGTTTTTTTCACTTCCTCATTAAAGGAGAGTGATATGTAATAGATTGGACAGATTTGAAAGAAAAAAAAACGAAAACTTGTTTCTAAGTTGTTAAGGGTGTGTCCCTTTGTTCTGTGGGTAGATTCCCATAGTGGCGGGTGGATTCCCGTAGTTCTATAGATTAGCCCTCTTATTGGCTGCTTGTGGACTCAAGCTAACCTTAATCACTCTACGGGAGTTATTGATTGTTGTAATTTATCCTTTATCTGGTTACTCGTTCGTTCATTCATCAATTCTACCAATCTGTTCGTACAAGCTTCTGCGCGCTATGTCAAGTGGTATCAGAGCCCCGTGCTGATCCGATCAGCCTTCATCACAAGGTTTGATCTACTTGATTCGTGACTTGAATTCTGTTTGGAGAAAAGGGAAATTCGTTTTTGGTCTTTGTGATTTTTGGAGAAGAGAATTAAGAGCTGGTTTTGATTCTGAAACTTGGAGAAATCGTGCAAACTGATTTAGCTATTTGAGATAGCTTAGATTCGATATTTTATGGTTGGAATTGATGTGAGGAGCACGTTTTTTGAAAGATGGACAAACTGAAGTTTTCCACAGCATTAGATATTGCTACTCTTGGTGGAGGGATTCAGAAAGGTGAATTTGTCAATTGGCTTGTGAAGATCAGTTTATACTTTGATCATGAGAAGTTTTCAGAATTTGCTTAGTTGTAATTTGCTACAGATCGATTGCAATTTGATCTGTTCTTATAGTGGGATGAATTGCAAGCTCGGAGACAACAACAAGGTAAAAAGAAAATTTCTCGTTAGATCAGAATGAGAGATTTACTAATTGCTGAATTGTTTCCTAAGCAAGTTGATGAGATTCTTGATTTGGCTGGAGAAAAGTGGGATCACTTTTGGGATTCTTACCATGGTTGTGATTCTGAGCTTGTTGTTATTCCTATGGTTGAAGAAAGCTTGACATTGGATGCTAAATTCATTGATCCAAAGTCTGAAACTCAGAATATTGAAGATACTTTGATTTGGAAAGAGTTTGATCATTTTTCTGAAGACTTATTTGATGTTGAGCATATGAGTAAGAGTGATTTCACGTTGCTCTACTTGAAAGAGTTATTTGATGAGTCATCGAGTTTATGGCATAATTAAGATTTGCTTGTTCTTAAGAAGCCGATGGAAGATTAAGCACATGAGGTTGACGTTGTGATTTATGAATCTGAGGTGATTCACATTGATTTCCTTGGAACTGATCAATTTGATTATGTTGAAGCTTCTCATTTGGTTATTATTTGGAATAATCTGAAGTCCAATGAAAAGAGGGCTAAAGATTTCATGTTTGGCATGGTGAGTTCAATTGTATTGAGTTCCAAATACTTATTTTGTTAGAAGGGAAGAATCCAAACACAACCAAGATGTGTGAATGCTTCTACTGGTTTTGTGGAGATACTTGTACGTGATGGATGTTCAAGTAAGCCTTGCCATGATAAACTCGGGACGAATTTCTTTTCTTAAGGAGGAGAGGATGACGTAGGACATTTAACGAATGCATGGTGATTGCATGAAAAGGACATTGACAATTTTGTATGCCTTGCTAGTCCATCTATAAAGGCCCATTTTCATGCACATTATGGCCCATTTGATTAAGAAATTCATCCTCAGCCTTATTACTAGACGTAGGACGTTTAACAAATGCATGGTGATTGCATGAAAAGGAGATTGACAATTTCGTATGCCTTGCTGGTCCATCTATAAAGGCTCATTTTCATGCACATTATGGCCCATTTGATTAAGAAATTCATCCTCAGCCTTATTACTATGATGTAACCTCCATTCTGATGTAATAAGTTAGTCATTTAGTGCCAATAAGTAGCAATAAATGCCATTGTAATCAGATTCCTTAAATTCAGGAATTTTGAAAGTCATAGCACTTAATGCACTCTTTAATTTCATTTTTTTCACTTCCTTATTAAAGGAACGTGATATGTAATAGATTGGACAGATTTGAAAGAAAGAAAAACGAAAACTTGTTTCCAAGTTGTTAAGGGTGTGTCCCTTTGTTCTGTGGGTGGATTCCCATAGTGGCGGGTGGATTCCCGTAGTTCTATAGATTGGCCCTCTTATTGGTTACTTATGGACTCAAGCAAACCTCAATCACTCTACGGGAGTTAGTGATTGTTGTAATTTATCCTTTATCTAGTTACCCGTTCGTTCATTCATTAATTCTACCAATCTGTTCGTACAAGCTTCTGCGCGCTACATCACCAAAGGTCAGTCTATCTGAAATTGATCAAACCCACTTTACGAAACTTAAAAATTCTTTGAGTACACTTCGTCGAGCTTGAACCAACTTGCTAGGGGAACTAAGGAATATCTAAATCCACTTCCCAAAACTTATCCCCTTAAGTAAAATAGTGCAATGTAATAGCAATCATCCACTTGGGAGGTTATCACAACTAGGTCTATTAGCATGCGCCAGCTTCTCCGTTTTCGCACTCTGGCATACACTGGGTTACCTTAGCATGCACCAGCATCGCTGATTCATAACACTTAGCATGCTCCAGCTCAAGTGGCATGCGTCAACCCTTTGATTTTTGCTTGACCTGGCATACACCCAGTATATTGCGTACACCCTCTATGTACAAGTCACAGAAACTATACACTAACTATACAAACACACAAAATAATATATCAAATATAAGAAACAAACATGCTAATCTAATTTTGTTGGCTTTTATGAACGCTGCGTTCCTGGAAAGCTTGAAAACTAGATGCCCCATCCTCATGGGTCACAGGTGCAACTTCAAATTTCGCAAGTTATACAACTCATGAATGGCATACCATGAAGAACTACCTTTCCTTGAGGCCCTTTTGGCTTTTAGCCTAATAGGGTCCTCCCATAGTAACACAGTACACTCAATTTGCGAGTTAGTGCTATTCTTGCTATAGTCTCTGTCATGTGCAACTTTCCACACCTGGGACAAAATTCAAATCTCTTAATCCTCCTCTTGTAGGCATTCTTTGATGTTTCTCTCAAGTGTCTCAAGAATTTTTTGTCTCATTGCTCAATTCGCAAAGTCTCTTTCACTAGACGAAGAATGATGAGGCAAACATCAATCAGAATTTTTCTAGAAACTAAGACACTAACTAGACGAATATACTTAGCACAAAACATCCTCTTCTTTATTCTCTATAGGTAAAAGAGATGTTACATTGAATTTGTTCCAATTGTTTATGCACTTGATGGCACATTAATCGATTTCACCTCCGTATCTCGATTAATATTGCCCCCTCTAATGTAGATTTTGCATCTTTAGCCATTAACTCTAAAGAGTAGAGTTTTAGTCGCAAATTGTAGAGAAGAATATGTTGCCCCTCGAAATCTTTTTTGATGATGTGGGCATCATGTCTTCTCTTGGTCCTTTCTTGTAGAGTCTTGAGCTATTGAATGCCAAGTCCCATATTTCATCCAACTCTTTAAGTTGGAGAATTCTGTGCTCTCCAACCTTTTTGTAATCGTAATTAAGGGTCTTAATTGCCCAAAATGCACGATGCTCAAGCTCCACTGGAAGATGGCATGCTTTGCTATAAATAAGCCTATAAGGCAATATTCCTATCAGTATTATGAATGTCGTTCGATAAGCCCATAAGGCATCATCAAGCTTATTCGACCAATCCTTCCTTGCTGTACCGACCATCTTTTCCAAGATTTTTATGAGCTCTCAATTTGAAAGCTCAACCTGTCCGCTAGTTTAGGGATGATAAGGTGTTGCCACCTTGTGCGTTACCCCATATCTCTTTAGCAGGACCTTAAATTGCTTGTTGCAGAAGTGTGACCCACCATCACTGATTATTGCTCACAGCACTCCAAATCTCGAGAAGAGCTTCTTAAGAAATTGGATAACTACTCTAGCATCATTTGTCGGTGATGCCAAAGCTTCTACCCACTTTGAAAGGTAGTCTACTCCAACCAAGATATACTTGTTTTGGGAAAGGTCCCATGAAGTCCAATCCCCAAATATCAAAGAGCTCAATCTCTAAAATTCCAGATAAAGGCATCTCATTCCTATTTGAGATGTTTCCCATTCTTTGGCAGTGGTCACACTGCTCATCATAACTATGTGCATCCTTGAAGATGAACGGCCAATAGAATCTGCATCCGAAGACTCGTGATGCAGTTCTTATAGCTCCATAATGACCTGAGTAAGGAGTGTTATGGCATTGCTCTAAAATGTTTGTTACTTCCCAACTAGCAATATAACATCGAAGAATTCCATCACTGCACCTCTTAAAAAGGTATGGATCATCCCACACATACATTTAAGCATCCCGTATAAATTTCTTCCTTTGGGGATAACTCAGATCTGTAGGAATAATTCCTCCAATTAAAAAGTTGGCATAATTAGCATACCAGGGAGCTTTTACTCTACTCATCGTCATCAGAGTTTCATCCGGAAACTCTTCTTGAATATTCTCTTCAATCTCCATCCCATCGCTTTTCTCTAGCCTAAAGAGATGATCTGCGATAATGTTTTCTACTCATTTCTTATCCTTAATGGACAAGTCAAATTCTTAGAGTAACAAAATCAGTGCATCAAGCGAGGCTTGGCATCTTACTTTGAGAGCAAATATCTCAAAGCTGCATGGCAGTATAAATTATCATTTTTGAACTAAGCAAGTATGGCCTAAATTTGTCACATGCATAAACAACCGTAAGCATCTCTTTCTTTGTGGTTGTATAATTGAGTTGAGCTCCTGCTAGTACTCTACTTGCATAGTAGATGAGTGGAGCTTTCCTTCTTTCTTCTATCCTAGAACACAACCCAAAGGGAGATCACTTGTGTCATACATCAATTTGAATAGAAGCTTCCACTTTGGTGATGAAATCACGGGCATTGTGAGAAGAGCTTTCTTTAAAGCATTAAATGCCTTAAGGCAGTGTTCATCAAAGTTGAAGGATATATCCTTAACCAGCAAATTTGTTAGAGGCTTAGCAATTAGAGAGAAGTTCTTGATGAATCTTCTCTAAAATCTGACATGACCCAGAAATGTTCTAACTCCTTTAACTGTGGTTGGTGCATCTATCTTCTCTATCGCCTCTGTCTTAGCTCTATCAACTTCCATTCCAACTGAAGAAATTTTGTGCCTAAGGACTATCCCTTCGTCTACCATAAAATGGCTCTTTTTCCAGTTAAGCACAAGATTCTTTTCCTCACATCTCTCTAATACTTTGTCTAGGTTATCAAGACAATGATCAAATGAGTCTCCAAAAATAGAGGAGTCATCCATGAAGATTTCCATAATCTTCTCATTCATCTTCCTTAGTGAGCTTGTTTGATATAATAATCAGTAACCTCCCTCTATCTATTAAGAATGCATATCTCAGATACAAGGGTAGCTCTTTTAATTCAAAGGATCGAGCCTTCACAATTGATGGTAGAGTCCGACATTTCAAATGAAGTTCGAGCTCCTCAAGTAGACCTTTTTTGTCAAGTTCCTCCTTTACTTCTTCCACATTATCCTCCTCTTCTTTCTCTTGTTCTTTATCCTCAATTCTAGAGATATTTTCCTTGCAGAACTCGAGGACACACTTATCCACAACATCAATTTTCATGCACATCCCTTCATCAAGAAGATGGCGCATAACACTTATCATGTTAAACTCAACCTTCTCGTCTCTATTTTGGAGTACCAATTTACCATTATGCATATCTACCAATGCATGTGCTGTGTTGAGGAAGGGTCTGCCATAAATCAGTGGACAGTTCTTATCTTCAGAGAAATCCAGAACCACAAAATCAACTGGGAAGATGAACTTGTCAATCTTCACCAGGACATCGTCAACCACACCAAATGGCTTCTTAATAGTTTGGTCTACCAACTGGAGAAGCATTAAAATTGGCTTAACTTCACACAAACCTAATTTTTGAAATGTAGACAAAGACATCAAATTGATACTTGCGCCTAAATCATATAGACATTTTGGAAACTCAATTTCACCGATAAAATAGGGAATTGTAAAACTTCCCAAATATTATAACTTTATCAGAAGATTCTTTGAGATTAGAGAGCTACAATCTGCCATTAGGGCGATCGTCTCTCTATCTTCCCACTCTTCTTATTAGTGGTGAGTTCCTTTAGAAACTTGGCGTAGTGTGGAACTTGATCTAGTATCTCCAAGAAAGAGACACTTATTTGAACATTCTTCATTTTCCATAAAATAGAAAAATTTCTCATCCATCCTCGACTTTCTGTTTACCCTCTGAAGATAAGGTAGAATAGGGACTATTGGTGGTGGTGGTACATACATTTCTTCTTTCTCTACAACTTCTTCTTGCAGGACCTTGTCTTTCAGAACTTCTTCACCCTTATCTTAGTTAGGATTAACTACTTCACTTTTCTTAGCTTTCTTATTGACTGCTCGAGACACTAATTTCTTGCTACTTCTCAAAGAGATTGCATTAATTTGGCCTCGAGAATTTGCTTCGGTAGAACTTGGGAGAGAGCCAGATGCTCTTTGGGCATTTTTCTTAGCAATTTCCCCAAGTTGTACTTCCATGTTGCGTATGGTAGTCGCTTGTCCTTTTAGAATTTATTCCAAATTGTTCTGCCTTGCTTCTTGGGCCACTAATGCCTTCAATATTTGGCTTTGGTTGTTGGATGATTCTCTAGTTTATTGGATGAACTTCTCCACCTTGTCAAATCTCTCCTCAAGGGCTTCCACTCTTTCTCCCAAAAATCTACGTGGTTGAAAACTAGGTAGTGGTCCTTATTGTGGGACACATAAAGGCAATCCTTTATCAGGAATGATTGCCATACTGTCATCATTGTTTCTTTCTTTCCATGAGAAGTTAGGGTGATTTCTCTATCCAAGATTGTATGTCGAGGAATATGGGTTGTTTACCATTCGGTTTCCTCCTTGTCCTTTTTTTTAAGGAACGATATTGGCTAGCCAGAGAAATCTGATAATAAAATGTATTAAATGACATCTCAATTTTAATAAATCTCCAACACCAACACAAGCAAACCACATGACAAAATCATCGCTAATAAAACTAGAGAAGCTCATTCTTAAGAAGATGCACCGCTGCATAGCACTTGGGAGTTCTTCGACTTTCTCGGAGCCAGCTAAGTTTTAGGCTCCTTTTTGACAGGTTCTTCCTTCTCAGCCAAGATTAGCTGAATGTGGCACGAAGAAGACATATATTGGTTAATCCTTTCATGAGCACGATAAGTCCTACATCTCTGCTTTTGTGCTTGATTCATTTGTATGTGAGATATGACTAGTGAATCAACATCCAGACCCTTCACTTCAGCATTGCTCTCTGCATTCTTGAGCAGAGCAAGAATAAATCGGGCAGATTTTGCAGGCCAGCATCCCTGACCATTAGAATGATGGTTCTTTGCCTGGGCAGTACGGCCATTACCACGACAGAAACGGGTGAAGGGGATGGCTTGCTTGTGGACAAGAACATCCTCCAAGTATCTCTTGGCCTTGACCAGTGGAAGCTTCCGGATAGCATGGGCTGTCTCTCTTGTGTTCTTGAAATGACACCTCAGATCTGAGCCCCTGGCCTTGCAAGACTTGGTAGGGTTATCAGGCTCCTGGGAGTACTTCACCATCGTTAGATGTAGAGAGAGGCTGCCCGATTTCCTCCTTATCCTTGACCACTAACAAAATTGACCTGCTCTGTAGGTTGGTTCATCATGACACATTGACTAATCTTGTTGCCAATGTTGCTACAGGCTTCGCAATTTTATTGTACAATAACAGAATCAACTTTGTTTAGGGTCAAATCACGCACTGCTTTGCCATTAAATCCAATTGAGCTTGAAAAGAAGAGGAAGCATCAAGTTCAATCATTCCTCTTCTCTTACTTCGCTCAGTTACCTCCCTTAACTCTGTGATGGGCTATTTTTTTCCTCATTGGTGATTATCATCTTTGTTACTGCCAACTCTTCCAGAATATGGTAGGCTTCACCCCTTTCCTTTCTCAGGAAATTTTTATTAAAAGCTGAATCAACAGTACCCATTGTTGTTGGAAAAAGGCTAAAATAAAAAGTCCCAAGCAAAGACTCCTCAGACAAGCAATGGTGTAGGCATTTTCATTGCAAATCCTTAAATCTCTCCCATGTTTCACTCAAAGACTCTCATTCATATTGTTCGAAGTTGGTGATCTCCTTAACGAGCTTGTTAGTCTTTGAGTATGGGAAATATTTGTCAAGAAAAGCATTTGCAAATTGCTCCCATATGGTTATAGAGTACCTTTGAGTTGCTTATACCAAAATTTAGCCTTGTCCCTTAAAGTATATGGAAACATTCTGATCTTTACATCATCGTCGGATGCTCTAGGATACTTAAAGTTATCAGCTAATTCTATGAAGTTTTCCAGATGTTCATTTGGGTCTTCATTAGGAAATCCAAAGAACTGACCCAAAGCTTAAAGCATATGAATCATGGATGGCTTAATTTTGAAGTGATTGGCTTCAACAGCTAGTCATTGTATTCGGTTAAAGCTCTTTCATATGTTGGTCTTCCATGGTCCATTAGAGAAGGTCTAGGGGCAGGAACTCCAGCCCCTTGACCCTCTTGCCTTTGGTCCATTCTTTCTTTCTCTCGTCTCTCCTTCTGCAATGACCTTTCTAACTGTGCTATGTCCACTTCAATTTTCAAAGGAGAATTATTGGTGGAACGGGTTAAGGGCATGCATGTAACTTGTCAAGCAAGACAAGTTACTTGGTTAAAAAGTAAATAAATAATATCCTAATCGAAGTTTGTAAACCGAATTGAGCGTCTATCTCTCAATCCCCAACAATGGTGCCAATTGATAATTTGCTTTTTTTTACCTTAATTCTGTTGAACACTAAACAATCGGTCATCTATTCGGTCTGGCATACGCTGGACAAGGTTGGCATGCGCCAACCTTTGACCATTCGAAGCTTTAGCATGCGCCAACTACACCTAGTACGAGCAAAAAGCTCTCAGATAAACAGACCGGGCGTGCGCCAAGTTATCAGTAGAGTTGTAGTAAATTGCAACAATGAGTAAGTACGGGATTGTCATCCTACAAGGACTCGTTTAAAGGCCTACTCTTTGGTTTACTTACTAGTCTAGGATCAGATTATGAAGTTTGGTTTGTTGAACACACGATCTAAAGTCTAACGTATGAAACTAAAGATCAAAAGAACTAACACTTGGAAGGTTTGCTTTCAAAACATAATTTTAACAACTTAAAAGACAAAAGTGAGTTAAGTACCAAAACCAATAACATAATCATAAAGATTCAGGGAGTTAATTGAGCATGTGATATGGTCTGAGTGTTTCTAAGGCAACCAACCTACACTTTCGCAGTAGATTGATCTAAGTCGATCCTTAACTAACCTTATAATAGCAAGATGTGCTTTCGCCCCCAAAAACCATATAAACTCAGGTAAACACCAACTATGCATATTACTCATAGGACAATAGGTAGGTCACCAAAGAAGATTTCTCTCCTAGCAAGAGTACCAATCATCAAACTTATCTTTCCATCAATTATATCTCCTTTCGGTCTCAAGTTTTGACTAAGCACAAAGACTTGGTGATCAAGCAAGTCTAAGCATGGTATGAAGCATGTTAGTAAGAACACATTCCTAACCATTTTTGACCCCCAAAACCGTGGCTACATGCAAGGTCTAAAGGCACAATACTTACAGAAACAACTACTCACACATACTTGATATGAGCATCAAAAGCATAAACAAGAACAACATATATATATATATATTTAACAAGGAAAGAGTAAAAAGGAAGAAGTCTTATCAAAGTCTCAAGCCTTTTCCCCCTTTCTTCAGCTCATCCAAGAGAGAGGTCAGGTTCTTTTTGTCTAAAAACTTACACTTCTATTGCACACAAGACTAAGAAAGAAAAATAGTCTATATACTAAGCTTAATACTCAAATAGTTAACAAAATATCTAAACTAACTTATCCTAAGATAAATATCTACTCAAAATATCTAAGAAGTCAGCCATTTTGTTCCCCTTCCTCCTCACAAGCCTTAAACCGACTTGAGTTTTTCCCCGATTTGTTTGTCCAATACTCAGCCACTTACATTATGTTAGTCTGTCACTGGCATATACAAACTTCACTTGGCATGCGCCAGTTCTTCAGTTTTGCTCATTCTCCATGTGTGCCTAGTTGTCTGAGTGAATGGTTATTCGAGTGATAGGTCCTTGGCATACGCCATGTCCCTTGGCGTGCGTCAGCTAGCCGTGCTTTGCACTCCTTACCTTTGTAACTTCTCTCTTTTCCTTGCCTTCGCATGTCCGCTCGCTCGTCCTCCACTTCTCCTCAAATTTGCTCCTAAAAAAACAATGATAAAATGATAAACTCTACACAAATACACAATGAATGAAAACTAATGCTAAGAAAACTAAAATACAAATAAATCAACCTAAAATACTAAGAACAACTTGCTAAAAGGACTCGAATAATGAATGTTTATCACACTCATCACATATGTTGTCAATAGTTTAAGTCAATTCATGGAAAGCCTGATAGCTGCACATGTCCAAGCTGTAGACCGTATTTTGGGATGCTTAAAGACCACTCCTGGCCAAGGGATCCTATAGTCTAGTTTGCCTAATCATGATCTTGTTGCATATTGTGATGCTGATTATAGAGATTGCCTAATGACTCGTCTATCTTGCACACATTATTTTATCAATTTTGGTGGCTCACCTGTCTCTTAGCGCACTAAGAAGCAATTGGTTGTTGCTCGTTCGTCTGCTGAAATCGAATATCATGTTATAGCAACAAATGTCAGTGAAATCTTGTAGATTTGATGACTATTTTATGATTTAGCATTCAGTTTTTGCATCCCATATTTTTGTTCTGCGATAATCAAGCAGCTCTTCATATCACAATGAATCTGGTCTACCATGAATGCATTAAACATATGGAGATGAATTGTTATTTTGTCTGAGAGTGTGTTTAGTCTGGCAAAATTATTCCAACAATGATCTCTACAGCGTGTCAACTCGCTTACATTTTTACAAAGTCTTGTTCAAGCCCATTTTCAGAACATTGTTGCCAAGTTGGGTCAGACATATTTTAACCCATATATACTTTGCCTAGTGACATGAATAAACTATGCAACATATTTTAACAAAAGGCGCATATGGAATGCTAGGGGTGCCATGCGCCGCATAAAAGGAGGGAGATTAATTTTTAGTTTGAGAAAATAATTAGGTTCCTTTCACTTCTGGGAGGCAGTTACATCTCAAGGTCGATGAGGAGGCAATATGTTGTTAAAGATTTAGTTTATAACTAAGGAAGAGATTCTCAAATACAAGTAAGTGTATTGCGAGATCATACTAAATAATTTTGGGTGCTTGTAAGACCGTTGTAAAATATGTTGATTAAATTTCGTAACGCTATAAAACATTTACAAAAAATCAATTCTAACTCTAAATGAAATTAGCTAAAAAGTGATATGGTTATAGTTGCATAATAGTGGGTTTGTCGAAATTGTTCGAGTTTCCAGGTTCTTATATTTTTGGCCAACCTATTGAAAAGATTTTCAATCCAAAATCTATTGGACTCCCTCTTAGCAAGTCCAAGCTCTATAACCTTCTTCTTGATGGCATTTAAATTTAAATTTGGGCTAAATTAATAAGAGTAATCACTAAGTTAATATGGTATTTTATGGTCTTGTAACCACTCATTTACTCACCTTTATAAAAATATTTCTCCTCTATTTCAAAATATCATATTAACTCACACTCTTCTTTTAGCTATCTACCTTTATGTTTACATCATAGAGTTTTTTATATTCATAAGAGTGGGAGTTCTATACTGCAAAAGGAATGAAACGAGAGCAATAATGCTTCTTATTGTACTCATAATTAGACGTTGTATCTTGCGAGCTTTCTTACACACGGCGGCTTAAACTATAAAGCGGATAAAGAAGAGTTTAAACCATGGTCTTGTTCATGATTGAATCTGATGTTTGTGATATTGAAAGAGAACGACTACTACCGGAGAATATAAGATAAAAGGAGGTTACATTTTTATCGTTGTGCAAACCATATTGTAAGAATAGTCTTCCTCAACTTTTATATTATTTATTGATATATTTGTTCAAACCATAATTTATTACTATTAGTTCCAACATATGTTAGGCTTTATGCTTTATGACGAGTTGGCTTGGTCTCATTCGGCTATCTCGCCAACAAGGTATTATGGTACATCTTTTTCGCGGGGTGTGTGGGCAGATTTGGCTAGTAAGTAACAATATTATCTTCAGCACAGCATGTCGGATTGAGCCTATTGGTCGGGAGTGTCAAGCAATTCTCATAATCATGTGTTGTCCTTTTACTCAATACGATGGGGAGCTATGTCTTGGAGTGGAGGCCCACGTCTGCTGGTCGACAAAACATAGATTGTACATAGCAATGTTATCGGGGATGGTAGGTTTTGCTTAAGGGGGTTCTATATAATGAGGTTTAGAGTCGCAATCTTATGTCGCTCGTGACATAAGAATTAGAACATGTTGGGAGGGCAAAGGTTGGGTAGAACACTTGTTTTAGGTAGCTGCAATTCAGCTGTAACTTACAGCCTATTTACCTCGTGCACGCTTGTGTCCTGGTGTACTTGACTATTGGAGTAATGAAAATACCATTAACTTCTCAAAGATGAGGACGTGTCTTAATCTGGATGCTTGTCTTGACTTTCACCAACTTAACATGTATGGAAGTCATGCTTATGAAATGGATATGCGAGAATTTCAACGAGATATTTTGTTTAATAAAAAGATGATAGATCTGAAAATCCATGTGGAAATGCTAATTTGGACAACAATGAAGAAAAATAGGAAAATGAAGAACAAGAGGACAAGAAAGACATCATCTAATCAACGACCACAAGATCTAGAGATGATTACTTATGATGAAAGTTGGGTTATTCACGGTGAAAGGAAGGAAAAAGATGTGGACTTGAACGAGGATATGATTTGGTCCACCAAAAACAGAAAATGTCAACACATCAAGAAGTACTCAATGAAAGTTAGCCGAGTGTGTATAATTGATGAATCAAGGCCTTACATTTTAGTTTTAAAATATAGGATAATTTACATCTGGCTCCCTCAAGTTTGGTATATTTAACGTTGGTCCTCCTGTCATTCGCAAATCGATTAAAAAATCCCCTAAGTTTGGAGAATTTATATCATTCAGCCCCTCATGCGGAACGGCGTATTTCTCAAGTGAGGAGGCACGGAAAATGACGTGCGCCCTACCTAAAAACACCCTCTCTCCTCTTCCTCTTTCCTCATTCCTCTTCCTCCTCCTTCTCTTTGCTCCTCCTCTGCCCTCCTCCTCCACCTTTCTTCTCATTTTCCTCCTTCTCTTCCTCCCTCCTTCTCCTCCCAGTACATGACACGTCTGCCTGCTACTTCGATCTGTTCTAACTCGCCGGGTCTATCAGGCTAATTAAAATAAAAAATTCCTTAATTAGCTAGTGTTGTGAGGGAAAATCTCATTTCTAATAGAGTAGAAAAATAATCCTCACACAGTACCTTGTGATCGGTGGAGAGGGGGATTGTGATGCCATTACGATAGAGGACATCACGAGAATCGCTACAATTTGACACGATGATCTTCTCTAGTGTGACAATAGAGACCACAGGCATCGCACTACTGGGCCTGTAGCTCGCACCAGCATCTCGAGCCCTTCCCATTGGACCGTTTCGTCAGAGCAGTCCACCGCATGGCCACGTGAGAGCAGTTGTGACCGTCGAAGACCCTAAAGAAGGAAGAGCCACCACCAGTTTGGGTGAAGCTAGTGCGAATAGACACCGCATCCTCCATGTCCCGCCTCTACTCATAGACAAATGTTTCCTTGGTGTTTTAGCTATGTCTCAAGCAATAGGTATGTCTTGGAAGTAGGGGATCCAGGAGGGGCGGGGTCGAGCTTCTCAGATCTGGAGTAGAAGAGGCTAGAGAGGAGAAAGGAGCTGCGGGGAAGAGGGGAGGAGGAGAGCGGAGGAGAAGAGAGAGGAAGAGAAGGAGAAGGAGGAGAAGAAAGGTGGAGGAGGAGGGCGAAGGAGGAGAAAAGAGAAATAAGAGGAAGAGGAAGGAGGAAGAAGGAAGAAAAGAGAGAGAGAGTGTGTGTTTTTTAGGCAAGGGAGTATATGTGTCATTTCCTATGCCTTCTAGCAAGAGAAATACAACGGTTTTGGGATGAGGGACTGAATGCTATAAATTTTCTAAACTGATAAATTTTTTTAATCTATTTGCGAATGACAGGAAATCAGTGTTAAATATACTAAATTAGAAAGAATCATATATAATTTATCCTAAAATATAATGATCTGAGTTCAGCTTGCTAATAAAGATTATGTACATCAAAGAAGAAGACTGACCTTGTTGCTTGTCTACATAAGATCATATCCCTTTTATCTTAATTCAGTTGTAATTAAATTTGGATTTGGGTAGCTAGTTACCCAAGCCTTTTAGTTGTTTCTTTATTCGTGAGTTCCATCATAACGTGAAGATAGCCAAAATATCTTCGAAAAAACAAAGTTACCAAAAATATGGGACGGAACACCAAAGACGATTGACGAGTCATAAAAGGATCCGAAAGACTCATACAATAAGTTGCCTCAATAGTTTGCAACAATGTTTAAAAACTGCTCCGATCAATCGGATCGCCACCTAGGTCGGACCACCTATTCCAAAATTGGGTAAGACCATATAGTCCAATGCTTTTGGTTGATTAGTTTATCTAGATTAGAAAATTAATATTTTTTCAATTTATCTAATCTGATTTAAACAAATCTCAATTTCCATGTTTAGAAAGTGTACAGTTATATCTAGAATTATTAAATTAATATTTGTAGAATTTTTTTTGGATAAATTATAATATTCAAATTTTTGTATTTTATCCTGTTTATGCAATATTAAATTTGTTACACCTTATCTAATAATACTAATATAAAAAAAAGTATCTGTCCAATTGATGCCCCCCGATTACTCCGATAATTTTAAGAATTCAAAATTATCCTCCTGGTTGATTTTAAAAATGTTAGTTTCCAACATGTAAGGCTAAAAAATTGGAACCATTTGAACAATTCTGCATAATTGTGCACCATAACTTTATTGATTTACATTCAAGTTGGTAGCCAAGATTTGAAATTCCTTATAAACAAGGAATTTCTCTTGCGCTAACCAATGTGGTACACTACTATTCTCATTTTCCTTAACTTCACTTGGGCTTTTGGGTATTGGGTCACTTTGGGCTTAATTCATTTCAAACAATCCCCCACATGAATGAAGACCAATGCATGCAGACCCTAATCAAAAGTTTTGATGTGTTATTATTGCATTAAAATAGGTAGCTTGCAGCTTTGAACCTTCTCTAGTAAGATGTTATCGGATTTACTCACTGCTCGATGAACATATGTCTTGAACCGTCAGCTTTTTGTGTAAACCAAGATAATAACATTTACACAATAATAATCCTAGTATATTTAGGTTCTCACATTGTGTCCTTTTTGGCCATGGACCGTATCTTGGATTCATAAGTATTTTTCCATTTGAAGCAGCCTCACTTCATACTTACATAGGTGATCTCCTATCAAAAGTATCCTGCCATACTCCACTTACAACAGGGTATAGGAATTATTAACAATGTAACGCTTAACCTAGTCACACCTCTGTATGTCAACACCTGGGTAGCTTCTAAGAATAAGATAGGTTCCATGTGATTAGCTGAACCCTCCATAACTTAGTTGTCTTAATGAACCAAATTTGTGGGATCTCCACTCATCATAGTTGAATTACTGCTATAGACTTCCTTTAGTGTGTGGACTTTAATCCCATTCCCCTCACTACATTGTACATTTGATCTCTATTGATTCCTTTTGTAAAGGATTAATTGTCTAATGGTATTGTGTCTCCGACGGATATGTTGAGACTTACTATTGTACATTGTACTTTGTGCTCTCCCAATTACAGATATGCTATCATAGTGTATCAATACAGGAGGTACCAGTTTTTTCCAACATGGAATATCCTCTAGGAAGTTTTTGAGCCATTCAGCTTCTTCTCCAGCTTTGTCTAGTGCTATAAACTCTTATTCCATTGTGGATCAAGCTATGTACGTTTGTTTAGAGGACTTCCATGACACAGCTCCTCCTCCTATAGTGAATACGTATCCACTCATGGATTTGGAGTCCTTAATATCTAATATCCAGTTTGCATCAGTGTATCCTTCTAATACAGCTGGATATTTAGCATAGTATATGCCATGGTTTATGGTATGCTTTAGATATCGTAAAACTCTTTCCAGAGCTAGCTAGTGATCCTTTCCTGGATTACTTGTGAATCTACTTAGTTTACTAACTGAGTAAGCAATACCGGGATGAGTATAGTTTGTTAAATACATCAAGCTTTTGATAATTTGTGCATACCTCAGTTGAGATATTAGGTCCCTTCAATTTTTGGCTAATTTTAGATTTAAGTCTACCAGTCTTAGCTCGAGGTTTGTCAAAAGCTTCAATTTTCTTGAGTACGTTTCCACGTAGTGGTATTGTGTCAAGATAATTTTATCAGCTTTCCTAGAGATCTTTATCCCTAGTATGACATATGCTAGACCCATATCTTTCATGTCAAAATGATTCTTTAACATGTTCTTAGTTTTTACAATAACCTCGTTATTGCTTCCCATAATTAGTAAGTTATCCACGTAGAGACATACAATTATGTAAGCTTCAGGTGTGCCCTTAATGCAAACACATTTATCACACTCGTTAATCTTAAAGCCATTTAACAGCATTGTTCTGTCAAATTTCTCGTACCACTGTTTTGGTGCTTGTTTTAGCCCATATAGTGACTTAACTAGCTGACATACTTTATACTCTTGTCCAGGAGCTACAAACCCTTCAGGTTACTCCATATATATCTCCTCTTCCAGTTCTCCATTCAAGAAAGTTATTTTTATATCCATCTGGTGGATTTCGAGGTTATAGAGAGCTACAATAGCTATGAGCACTCTAATTGATGTAATTCTTGTGACTGGCGAGTACGTGTAAAAGAAATCATATTCCTCATTCTATTTGAATCCCTTACCTACTAATCGAGCTTTATACTTGTTGATTGATCTATTAGCTTTGTACTTCCTTTTATGGATCTACCTACATCCCAAAGGTTTGTAGCCCAGTGAAAGATCCACAATTTCCCACGTGTGGTTTTGCATAATGGTATCTATCTCATTATTGATAGCTTCGTTCCAGAGAGGAGCATTTGGACTCGATAATGCCTCTTGGATTGTCTTGGATTCATCTTTTAACGTATAGGTTAGATAGTCCAGACCAAAAGATTTAGCTACCTTTATTCGTTTGTTATGTCTAGGTTTATTGTCTTCCTGACTTGACCCTTACATAGTCTCGTGTGCCCTTTTCTTGGCACTTCTTATTTTCTTTCCTTATTAGGAAAGATATCCTCAAAGAACATTGCATTCCTTGATTCAATGACAATTCCCATGTTAATTTTCGGGTTCTCAGATTTGTGCACCAGAAATCAATAAGCACTACTATTTTGTGCATATTCGATAAGATGCAATTAATGGTCTTGGATCCTATCCTTACTTGCTTAGGCTTAAGTACTTCGACATTTGCTAGGTACCCCTATACTTTAAGGTAACCATAGAAAGGTTTTCTTCCTTTCCATAGCTTGTATGGGGTTTTGTCCCTTTTCTTGTGTGGCAACTTGTTTATAATGTGGTTAGCTGAGAGTACAGCTTTTCCACATATGTTCTGGGGTAAGCCCAAGCTAATCAACATAGCATTCATCATCTTTACACGTGTTTCATATCGCAAGTGTATATATGAATTAACTCTAAAGGCGTGGTACTTCTTTCTACCGAATAGAAATGTGCTTTGGCCATTTTAGCCTCCACACATACCTCACACTTATCGGAAGGGCTGAACTCTAGATTTGGCAATAAATTCAAACTTACTAACTTTCTTAGTGAGTTTAAATTTGTATGTCTTAATCTACCATGCCATAAATCAGAACACTCGGTCAAATAAAAAGAAGCTTTAACTTTATTACTACCGCTATCAAGGTTACGGTACAGTTATTACATTCATCTTAAAGAGCCCTTTTTTTAGGTAACTCTTTCCTACAAATTGACCCACTTTGGTCGTTACAAACTTATCTGACTCGAATACAATTTTAAGACGGGCTTTGCTTAACACTAAGCCAGAAACTAAGTTCTTGCAGATGTCTGGGACATACAGCATATCATTGAGAGTCAGCTCCTTTCCTGAGGTCAGCTTTAGGACCACCTTGCCTTGTCCGACGATATTGGACATTGAAGAATTTCCTATAAATAGCTTTTGACTGCTATGTGGGATGTACCATGAGAATAGCCCTTTGTCTGAATAGACATGGTAGGTAGCTCTAGTGTCCACGAACCACTCCCTCGGATTGTCTACTAGGTTAGCCTTGAACACCATAACCGATAGATCTATCTGATCTTTAGCTACATTGACCTTTTCTTGATCATCCTTCTTAGGCAGGCAACAATCCTTAGACATGTGGTCGGGTTTTCCACAGTTGTAGTAGTTGCCCTTGATCTTCTTATACTTGTTCTTCTTGGGCTCTTGCTTGTCCTGCTTATCCCCAAACTTCTTCCCCTTCTTGGTACCTTTACCTTCGGCAAGGTTCATAGTGCTCTTAGAGGGGGCCTTGCCTTGCTTGAATTTGGACTTCCAGTTATCTTCTTTGATCCAAAGTCTCACAATTAAGTCTTCTAGGCTCATGTCCTTTCTCTTATGCTTGAGGTAGCTCTTGAATTCTTTCCAGAGTGAGGAGAGCTTCTCGATCATTACAACCACTTAGAAGGACTAGCTGAGTTGCATCCCTTCGGCTTGGATCTCGTGAAGGATCAGCTACAACTCTTGTACTAAGTCAATGACCTTCTTGGAATCTACCATCTTGAAGTCAAGGAACTGCCTGATGATGAACTTCTTCATCTCGGCATCCTTCGTCTTATACTTCTTCTCGAGTGAACTCCATAGCTCCTTAGCTGTCTTGTATACCATGTAGACATTATAGAGTGTATCATCTAGTCTATTTAGGACATAGTTACGGTACAAGATATTGCTGTGACTCCCTGCATCGAGAGCATTAATCTTCTGTTGATCCATCTCTTTCTCTGCAATTTGTGGTGCGTCCTCTTTTAGGAATAAAACCAGGTTGAGCATGGTCAGATAGAACATCATCTTCTACTGCCACCTCTTGAACTTGGTACTGCTGAACTTCGCTAGCCTTTTGGCATGGATAGTTTGTGGGTCCATGGTCGATACTACGGTGCTCGTTGATGCCATCTTTAAGTACACAAACTCTTATCTTATGATTGTTGGTCATCGGAGATCAGTATACTTGATTAAGGTCGGGCACAGTCAAGGCAAGTATTTGACACTTTCTCCATAAAACAAGATTGCCCCGTATATTTCAATGCATACAAGCTACGACAATCGTCCCCAAGATACAATAATTGTTCGGGTATTTCCAAGAATGTTGCATACGATCTCAAAACTTTTGGGCGAACCCTTATATATCTAGAACTTTTGGACTCAGATTTTCTAGTATGTAAAACAGGGTAAGAGAAGAAGCCAATAATGCTAGGGAGTGCTCTTGTCGCTGGGATGGAGAATAATGGTAGGGGGCAAGTCTATTTATAGGCTGCAGGAGGCAGGGATCTGGGTTGTCCAAAGAGTCACGTCTATTGGTAGTTTAGCTGTCTACCTCCCCTTCTGGATAAGCCAAGTGCACCTCAATACACCCAAGCACCAACTCTAGGCCTCAAGCCCGTGTCCATACGATGCTTCGCACCATCCCGTGCTAGTGCATGTGCTCATGCTCAGACAATGCTGTACATTATCCTTGCACAGTCAATGGTCAATCTAGAGAGTGAGTGGTCGACCAAGTTGGTAACTGATGCGATAAATCTCAGGTATAAAGTATGTGCAAGAGAACACAATGGCTCAAGTAATATAGTGATAACTAAGATCATCTCCACAGGGACAGATGAATCAATTCTCTAAGTACTAGATTATGAATTCTCAATCCTAATTTAAGTAATTGAAATCGAGTGATTGAGTTGATAGTTCTAATCAACAACAATATCTAAGCAAACGAAACAAAACGAAACGAAACAAAATAAATAGATGCAATCTCTTCCTGTGAACTAAGGTTGTCAATCTTAATTCTAAGCACACGACATGAATCAATCAAACAATAAATAATTAAGCAATTGAATGAAAAGTCAAATCTTGATTAGGAAGTATGAAAATACCGCGTTGATTGAAGATCCAAATTGCTGATTACAATCCTTGAAGTAAAGTGAAAGTAATAAGCCTAAAAGCTATGACTTGTATGAAAACTGGTCAAGAATGTCTTTAACCTAGGTCTTAACACCTTATATAGGTGTTACAAAATTTTCTAATTAAAATAAAAGTCCTAACTAAACTAAACAGGTAAAAGTCTTCAAAACTGGGGTTGCCCAGCAAATGCTAGCCTTACCCAGCGAATGTTGGATAATAATATGTTGCACCACCAAAACCGAAGTTATAGATCAAGGTGTCGCAGATCTTCTCATCAACGGATTGAGCCTAAACTGTTCTTCATTCTGCATGATCTCTACCTCGATCATCCTACTCTCTGCATTCGCTCTAATACCTATAAAAATAGATAAAACTTGATAAACATCTGCTTTTTAACTAAACACACAAAATATACTAAACAATTAACTAAATATGACCTAACCGACCTAAAACACGACTAGACATTACGCTAAACATAACAAATTGTGTGTATGTTTATGCACACATCACACCCCTACACTTATTTCTTTGCTTGTCCTTAAGTAAAACACATCAAAAGAACTAACTAAATGGTACCCTCAAAGTTCAAACCCTTATCACAAGACGATCCCACGGTCACATAGATCACTCACCCAAGCATAACAAATAAAAATCACATGGACACCCTATCCTCAATCGTTTAGCCCAGCTTTCGCACCAAGCATTCTAAACTAAAGGGTTGACCACTTATAGGGTTGGATCAATGTCATCTCACATATATATGGTAGTCAACTATCCTATTGCTCGCGTACACGTTCGGGGTCTAAGAATGCTAGACATCATACATAAACACACTCAAGCCAAAATATAATGCATCATCAGAGGGACTTTTCTCGGGTTGTAATGGGGCTGAGAGTAAAGGTGAGGATATATAAGTGTGGATAGTAGCTAAACCACCCAATCCGAGGAACTATACAAAAATGTTCTAACTCTCGTCTATTCTACGCATCTCACTCTATGTCTAAACACTCATCCCAATGTACCCCATATCCTAAAGACCAATTATTCCTGACATGCTCCATTATTTTTTGTACTTTTTTTTCTTTCACAATCATTCTTTTCTTTCCACTTTCCTTGATTTTTCACTTTTGCCTTTCCAACTTTTCACTTCCATTTTTCTTTTTATTTTTTTTCCATTTTCTAGCACAAGGTTTCTTTCTTTCTCTTTTGCAAACATAACAAGCCAGGTCTTTACATTTTTGCTGGTCTTCATCTACCCATCCCCACTTGATTGTCCTGCCCAAGCTATGCTACTATATGACCTTTACAACTTTCCCAAAAAAATGTGATCCTAATACTTCCTTGGACAGATAGTCAAAGGTGGGAAGATGGTTAAATATAGGTTGTATAGTGGCTTGTATATAGTAATTCAACAAATAGGCTCAAGCTCAATGGGTGCATAAGGATTTTGGCTCTAAGCCACTAGGTTTGTAGCAAAAATGGCCCTCGATGCACTCTGCCCTGACGAATTATGCTAAGTAATCATCTAACACACTCATTGCCTAGATCATATAGACACCTCATGAATGAATGAGAATGGTTGTTCTCTACTTCGGCTAAAAATCCTCACAAGGTCGCTCATCAAATTCTCTAGTCTAGCCTACTAGATGCGATGACTAACCTAAATGACTGAGAGTGAGGCTGCTATATGTTCCCACTCATTCTACTCAAGTTTGATTTTTAACGTGACATAAGGTCTAGCTTTTAACAAGAGTTTAAAAATTGAGGGGTACTTCATCAGTTGTGCAAGACTCAACCACTTCAATCAAAAACACATGTCACACACAAAATAGACTCGATCACATACATAGGATAGTAGAACAAAGAAACACATATAGTAGTTCAAACACACAGCATGCACACCCCCACACTTAGTAAACACATTATCCTCAATGTATGGAGGCATATCACGTGCAACAAACAAACACAAAATAGAAAAATAAACACAAAAGACAGAGAAAGGAGAAGGAAAAGGGATAGACTGATTAAGGTTGCAAAGGTAGTGGTGGGTATTGAGGGAGAGGAGTTGGGAAAACTCGACTAAATTCGTAGTGCAATTTGTCTCGACCTATTATCCTACAAAAATAAACTAAAACGAAATTTTTTTTCGAGGGTGACACTATATACATTCCCCAAACTCAAGAAAACTCAGACGAGTGACGCTAAATATATAATTAAAAGGTGTAAGGAAAAAGAGAGGATAATTTAGTTCTAAGTTAACATTGTTAGCTTGACGGGATCTTAACCAATTATCGAGGTCCTGGGTCATTAAGTTCTGCCCATGATCCTTGTAGGTCAATATGAGGGTCCTAATATACTGTTATATGCTCACCATTCACTTTGACTACAACCCTCAAGTGACCTAGTGGTGGTTTACACTCTAAGTCTCATGGCGGGTTGTTGTATGGTTTCAACTTGGGCCATGGTGGATCATTTGGTTTCGATGGTTTAGTTGCTCACACCCATGATACTTGTTCCTTAATTTCTTGCTCATTTGCCCCTTCTTGAATTTCTTGTATCACTTCGTGCTCATCTCTAGGAACAACCTCATCAATATGCTCGATTGCCAACTCATCACTGACATTTATTCGGTAATAGTCATCTTCTGTGATGGGGTACTTAGCTGCTTCGAATATGTTGAAAACAACCTCATCATTACAGACTTTAAACTGCAGCTCCTCTTTTTTCACATCAATATTTGTCTTTCCCATTGATGTTGGAGTCACCTCGTGCTCTTCGTCCTCCTCATTCACCTGCTTTGCTAGAGGTTTCACCACTGGACTTACCATATTCTTTCCCAAATCTAGCCCACTCTGAGTCATGATGGCCTTGCAATGCTCTTATCTGGTGGGAGGGGCTTTAGTGTTGCTCAAAAGTATGCCTAGCTATCTTACATTCAGTTGTGCTGCTAACTGACCAATTTGCACCTCCAAGTTTCTAAGTGTGACTTCATGGCTCAGCACTTGCTTTTGCAACTCATCTTCACTTTAACAATCTTGATGGGATAGCAATTGATGTTGCCACTTTTGTTGATATGGCTGAAAATACTGTTGTGGCTGAAAACCTTGAGCATTACTACCTCCCAGTATTGGTCTATATTGTTGAGGTATCTGCTGACCTGTATTATTTCTCCATGAAAAATTTGGATGGTTTCTCCAACAAGAGTTATACATAGCATAATATGGATCATTATTAGCATTACCCAAATAATTAACAGATTCAACAATAAGAGAGCAAGTATTAGTACCATATGGGCTAGTGTAGATGTCACAAACCTAAGAGGGTGGTGTGGGCTGTGGGGCAAATGTAGACTAGATTAACTGTGTAAGGGCTGCCACTTGTATCGATTATAATCTGATTATTGTCTTGTACACTAGCAACCTTCTTCCTTTTTGATCTCTCTCCCCACTCATAATTATTCGTGGTCATGGCTTTCACAGCTGGATATGCAATGTTGGACCTAAGATCGGTTAGTCTAGGGTGGGTATGTCTCCTCATATTGTTCATCTCCTACAATTTTAACTGTACTGCAAAACTCAACAAAGGAGATCAAGTGTAGTGATAAACAAAAAAAAATAATGCTTAGTCTCAAAATCAAGAATACTGTATCCAATATTAAAGATAGATTAATTCAAATCTATCCCCGGCAATGGTGCCAAAAACTTGATGTGATAAATCTGGGGTATAAAGTATGTGCAAGAGAACATGATGCGATAAATATTGGGTTTAAATTACATGCAAAAGAACACGATTGATCAAGTAATATAATGATAATTAAATTTGTCTCCACAAGGACAGAATAACCAGTTCTTTAATTACCAGATTATGGATTCCAATCTTAAGCTAAGCAATTCAAGTTAAATGATTGGGTTGTAAATAAATACTAATGATTCGCGGAACAAACCTAGGGTTGTCAATCCTAAGTTTTCACTACGACTAACTAAATCACGAAATAATATAATACAAACATAATCCACATTACGAACTAAGGTAGTCAATCTCGATCTGTGAACACATAATACGACACAATCAAACGATCAATAACCAAGTAGATGAATGAAAAGACAGCACTTGATCACGAGTTATGAAAATACCTCGTCGATTGATTGATCCAAAGTGTTGATTACAATTCTCCAAATTAAAAGCAAAGTAAAATTAAGAACTATGGTTTTTTGGTCTTGCATGAAAATGTTCAAGTCCCCCTAACAACTCCCCTCTAATGCCCTTATATAGTTCTCTAAAATAAAACCTAAACGGGAAGAGTCCCGATTGTACTAAACAGGTTAACTCGGGTATGCCAGCGATCGCTCACCCCTAGCTATCGCTTGGGGCCCAAAATCTGACTTCTCTATTTTCCCTCTCAGCTATCGCTTGGGTATCTGAGAAAGCTCAAACAGTAGATGGCTTCTTCTTATTGCCTCGTCTCTTCCTACTTCATTGCACCTACAAAATACCGAACCTCGACAGTAATCTCGCTCCTCACTATGAACACAAATACGTACGAAACACACTATGAACTAAGACTCGACCTACTCAAAATATGACAAAACAGAAACAAAACAAGGATAAATGTGTGTATGCTAGCACGCACATCACACCCCTACACTTACTTCCTTACTTGTCCCCAAGCAAGATGCATCAGAACTACCGTCTTCATGGTTCCTCCTTTCTCGGAATGAATCATGACATACTTCATCCTATCTCTAGTCATCCATCTCACTTAAGTGCCGAGAATAGTTGCCTATTGCTCGCCAACATGCTCGAGGTCTCTTCCGTCAGCTCAAATCCTCACAAGGTACACTCAAAAACTCTAGTCTATTCTACATAGTGATACTACCTTCCTAAACAACAGAGTGTGAGGTTTCTACCAATTCTAGGCTTTGTGCTCGAATTAAATCCCTAACTAAGGATTTGATAAAATTCTAACATAAGTTGAAAATTTTTTAGGGGGGTCAAATTTATGAAAAATTCATGCCAAGTCTAAACCTACACGTCCTAGACAATCTAAACATCCTAAAAAGAAAGATTCCTTCCTGGAAGGAACCCTCCCCCACACTTGAATGACACATTGTCCTCAAGGTGTCTAATACATGCAATCAAAAACACAAATATCACACAAGTATAAAAAGAACAAACATGCAAGTAAGCTAAAATAAAGATAAGCAAACAAACACACAAAATGAAATCTAAAACACAAAAGAGCAAATAAAGTAAAATAAATAAAAAGACTAAGGAAGTAGGAGCTCTCTGTCAATCCCGTGCTGGAGGCTGCAGTGGAGACTGTGGTGGAAATATGAATCCAGCACTGAAGTTTTCGGCCCATTGTCGCATCCACGCCGCTTGCTCCCTCTACTGCTCCATAAATGCTCGTTGCTCAGCGTAGAACGCGTGTTGCTCCTCTATTTGCACTCTCTGGTGCTCCTCAATGCGAGCAGTTGATAACATCACATGCTAAAGCTGGACGCCATATCCCTGAAGCTGGTCTCCATAGCTTGCAGCTGCAACTGCATCGCAGCAAACTGGTCATGAAGATCTACCTTCGGGCGTGGAGATTGATGGCTGGGTCCAGCCTCGTCATGATGCTCTTCCTCCTTCTGCTCCTGCTCCTGAGGGTCAGGTGCTTGCGCCGGCGATGGAAGGCCTAATCTGGTAAGGGTAGCTAAGACCGCCTGGTGCTCCTCCCATGGCTTGTACCGCACTATCTCCTTGCCATTTCTTGTCATCGTCTTCTTAATCAGCTTGCTGTAGTTGAGCTTGTCGATGTCAAGATCCACTAACTCCACATATGACCATGTATACTCTGAAAATCTCGCAGGAAAATGGTGATGTGCAATGCGAGAAATGATATGACCTAGGTATAGATGCCTAGGTTCCCTATCGCTAATTGAACGTACAAAGCAGTCAACCACCATAGCATAAGTGCTAAACCTAACATCGTGGTGAAGGTAGTCGATGGCATATAGTTGAGATCGAAACACCTTAGACTCTTCCCATTGACCACAGAAGGTCAGAGTCAAAGCGATGGAGGATACCTAAGTATGGTTCTCTAATCAGTGCATTAGGCACCCTCCCCGACTCGTATCAAGCGAAACTAGTAATCTCATACCAAGCCTAATGCGCTAAACTAGATGGGCAAAAATCTAAAGCTCTACCGCCACTTGTCAGTTCAAACAGGTCAACAAATTCATCTTCATCCATCTCAAGATCAGTGTCAAAAACTTGTGCAGTAAATGAACGCCTATTTGCCTGAACCTGCAGAGTGCAGTAGAGTTCCATCGCTAACTCCTGTCTAGCCAAAATTGTTCTATCCTTAAAGTACCCCCATCCCATCTTATCAAAAGCCTCATCCAACTCATCCGCTACCCCTAAAATTCTCATCTCATCCCAATTAATCTTAAAATGACTAACAGTAGTGAGTTGAGAAAATCTTTGGTACCTCTCTCCCTCCCAATCGTTGAAGATTGCGAAGGGATTGAAGCAGTGACGGATGTCTCTGGGTCGATCTGATGAAGAATCTGACCCTGATGGTGTAGGAGTCCGCATGCACTTCCCTGTATTCCTCCTGCTTACCCGGCTAGATCCATCAGCTCCTGACATTGTAGATCGTGTTTCGGGAGTTGGGTATTGTAGGCAATGTATCTGGGATGCTTAGGCAAGAGTAGATCTAGGTTTCAGATTTGCTAATTCTGGTGGATGTTGAATTATGACCAAAAATCGGCTACTGCCGAACTTATACCCCCTTTCTGACCTACCTGGCATACGCCAGAGGTTCCTGGCATATGCCAGATTTCTGTTTTCCCATTCCTGGCACACACTACCTTTTTCTGGCGTGCGCCAGGTCTTCTTTTCGTGCATAATTGGTGTGCACCAATTGTTTCTGGTGCACGCCAGTCAGTGAATTTTTGGTGAAAATAGCTTTTGCCATTTACATTCTACCTAAACCAACTAACTAACAAACACTTAAACTACAAATTGTGATAACAACACACAAATATACATCTAAACTATTTTTTTTTTGTTTTTCTATTTTTAATTTTTTTTGGCTTTTATGTACGCTGCGTTCCTGGAAAGCTTGAAAACCAGATGCCCCATTCTGATGGGTCATTCTTTTGATGGATTGTCAATTATCGTGACCTTTTTGGCACGAAGCCTAACAAGGTCACGACATATTAGCACAGTTGCTCGATTGGTGTATAGTACTATCTCTGATGCAATCACTGTCAAAGGTGCAACTTTGATATCCGCCGCTCACACAACTCCTCAATCGCGTACCAAGACGAACTTCCTGGTCTCGCAACCCTTTCAGCACGAAGCTTAACGGGGTCTTAACGCAATAGGACCGTTCGCTCGGTTTGCGAAATTGTAGTATGTTTGCTACAAATACTGCCGTGCTCCAACTTCCCACAATTGTGACAAAACCCAAATCTCGCCATCCTTCGTCTGTACGCACACTTCAATGTTCTTCTCGAATGTTTCTCCAAATTCTCTCTACATCTCTCGAGTCTCAACGTTTCTTTTACTTACTTTTGAATGACGAGACAAATGTCCATTGGGATTTTCTTTGAGATTAGTAATCTAAGCAACAATATATACTTAACACAAAACATCCTGTTCTTTATCCTCTAACAGGTAAAAGAGAAACACTTTTCTTACTGATCCATTTCTTGTTGTTTCAAGAGACACACCTCACAATCGGAGTACCATGATGTACTAGTTCCTTTCCTTATGACTCTCCTGGCATTACGCCTAGTGGAGCCACCATTTAATTCCATGGTTCTCACTTTTGGCAAGGGGTAACTAGCATGTCATAAGTAACGACGCTCAATTCTCAAAGTTTCTTTTGCCGTACGGAGAATAACTAGGCAAATTTCTAGTGTAAGCTTATTTTTCACTAGGAAACTTACTAGTAAAATGTACTTTGAGCAAAACATTTCTTCCTCTCTTGTAATTCTGCACATAAAAGAAAATAATATAATCCCTATTAGTGAAATAATAGAAGTAAATACTAATAAAATTAAAAATGAACCTAAAAAAAACTAAACATGCTAATTTAGAGTCGTCAGCTTGACTATTGTCGTGTTTATGCATTATTCAACATATTAACCAATTGCACTTCTGCAATTTGGTTAATGATGTCTCCTCCTAGGTAGATTTTGCATCTTTGGCCATTAACTCTGAATACCTCCCCCTTGGTACTTTGTAAATCAAGTGCCCCAAAAGGGAACACTTTCATAATCGTGTAAGGTCCGCTCCATTTAGATTTGAGCTTCCCAGGGAAGAGTTTAAATCTAGAGTTAAAAAGAAGAACATGTTGACCCTCTTCAAACTCTTTTCTAATAATATGGGCATCATGTCTCTTTTTTGTCCTTTCCTTATAGAGTCTTGAGCTTTCGAATGCAAGATCTCAAATTTCTTCCAACTCATAGAGTTGGAGAATTCTTCATTCTCCTGCCTTTTTGTAATCGTAATTAAGGGTCTTGATGGCCCAGAATGCACGATGCTCAAGTTCCACAGGAAGATGGCATGCTTTGTCATAAACTAGCCTGTAGGGTAACATTCCTATTGGAGTTCTGAATGCCGTACGATATGCCCATAAGGCATCATTGAGCTTATTCGACCAATCTTTCCTCGTAGATCTAACCATTTTTTCCAAAATCTTTTTGAGCTCTTGATTCGAAAGCTCCACTTGTCCACTTGTTTGGGGATGATAAGGTGTTGCCACCTTATGAGTTACCTCATAACTTTTAAGTAGGACTTCGAATGGTTTACTGTAGAAATGTGATCCACCATCACTGATTATTACTCGTGGTACTCCAAATCTCGAGAAGAGACTTTTTAAGAAATAGGATAATAACTCTAGCATCATTTGTAGGTGACGCCAAGGCTTCTACCCACTTTGAAACATAATCAACTCCAACCAAGATGTATTTGTTGCCATTCGATGTGGGAAAAGGTCCCATAAAGTCCAACCCCCACACATCAAAGAACTCAACCTCTAAAATACCAGATAATGGCATCTCATTTCTTTTAGATATGTTACCCAAACTCTGGCAGCGATCACATTGTTTCACATAGGTACGTGTGTCTCTAAATATGAAAGGCTAATAGAATCTGCACTCAAATAACCTTGCTGCAGTCCTTGTTGCTCCATAATGACCTAAGTAAGTAGTGTTGTGACATTGCTCTACAAGATTAGCTATTTCCCAATCAGCAATGCACCATCGAAGCATTCCATCATTAGGAATTTCTTCCCAAACAAACAATTTAGCATCCCTTAGGAATTTCTTCCTTTGAGGATAACTTAGGCCTGCTGGAATAATTTCTCCAACTAAAAAGTTGGCAAAATCTGCATACCAGGAGGCTTTCACTTTACTCATCGTCATCAGAGTTTCATCAGGAAACGCTTCCTGTATCTTACCATTTTTCTCCATCCCGTCACTTTTCTCTAAACGAGAGAGATGATCTGCAACAACATTTTCAGCTCCTTTCTTATCTTTGATTGACAAATCAAATTCTTGAAGTAACAGAATCCAGCGCATTAAGCGAGGTTTTGCATCTTACTTTGAAAATAAATACTTCAAAGCTGCATGGTCTGTATAGACTATAACTTTTGAACCAAGCAAGTATGCTCTGAATTTATCACAAGCATAGACGACTGCAAGTAACTCTTTCTCTGTGGTTATATAATTTAGTTGAGCCCCTGCCAGCACTCTACTTATGTAGTAGATGACATGGACCTTCCCTTCTTTCTTTTGTCCAAGTATGCAACCCAAAGCTAGGCCACTTGCATCACACATTAGCTCAAATGGAAGTTTCCAATCCGGTGATGAAATAACCGGAGCTGCTACTAAAGCTTTCTTTAAGGAATCAAATGCCTTCTCACATTCCTCGTCAAAGTTGAAAGACACGTCCTTAACTAACAAATTTGTTAGAGGCTTGGCAATTAGAGAGAAGTTCTTGATGAATCTTCTATAAAAGCCCGCATGACCCAGAAAGGCTATAATTCCTTTAACTGTGGTTGGTGCAATTATCTTCTCTATCGCGTCCGTCTTAGCTCTATCCACTTCCATTCTAACTTTAGAAATCTTGTGTCCAAGAACTATTCCTTTATCTACCATAAAATGGCACTTTTCCCAGTTGAGCACAACATTCTTTTCCTCACATCTTTCCAGTACCTTATCAAAATTTTCCAGACAATGATCAAATGAATCTCCAAATACAGAGAAGTCATCCATAAAAATTTCCATAATCTTCTCGTTCATCTCCCAAAAGATGGACTCCATACAATGTCGGAATGTTGCTGGTGCACAACTTAATCCAAAAGGCAGTCTGCGATAAGCAAAAATACCAAAGGGACAGGTGAAAGATGTCTTCTCCTAATCTCTGGGATATATCGCTATTTGGTTGTACCCTGAGTACCCATCCAAAAAGCAATAGTAAGAATACCCCGCTATTCTTTCTAACATTTCATCAATGAATGGCAAAGGGAAGTGATCCTTCCGTGTGGCATCATTCAATTTCCTATAGTCAATACACACCCTCCAACCGGTCATAGTACATTTTGGAATGAGTTCCCCCTCATCATTAATTACTACTGTCATTCCCCCTTTCTTAGGGACATAATGGATTAGATTCACCCACTCACTATCCAAAATTGGATAGATAATTCTGACTTCTAGAAGCTTGATCACCTCTTTCTTCACAACCTCCTTCATGTTTGGATTAAGTCTCCTTTGTTGGTCTACCCTCGGCCTTGCTCCATCCTCTATGTGAATATGGTGCATCACAATTTTTAGGCTTATCCCCTTGATATCGGAGATTTGCCAAGCAATTGCCTTAATCCTTTTGTTCACAATTGCGAACACTTTGTCCTCTTCATCCTTGGAGAGCTTGTTCGAGATTATAATTGGTAACCTCCCTCTATCTATTAAGAATGCATACCTTAGATGCGAGGGTAGTTCTTTCAACTCCAAGGATGGAGCTTTCACAATTGAGGGTGGAGTTCTGTACTTCAAATGAAACTCCAGTTCCTTAAGTAAACCGTCCTTATCCATTTCCTCCTTCACTTTTTCCACATATTCTTCTTCTTATTGTTCTTCTTCTATATCCTCTATCTTAGAAATGTTTTCCTTACAAAATTCCAGGATAAAATCTTCCACAACATCAATCTTCATGCACATCCCTTCATCAAGAGGATGGCGCATAACACTATTCATTTTAAACTCAACTTTCTCCTCTCCTATTCGGAGAACCAATTTACCCTTATGAACATCAACCAACGCATGTGCAGTTTTGAGGAAGGGTCTGCCAAAAATTAGTGGACAATTCTTGTCCTCAGAAAAGTCCAGAACCACAAAGTCAACTGGAAAGATAAACTTGTCGATCTTTACCAGGACATCCTCAACCACACTAAATGGTTTCTTTATTGTTTGGTCTGCCAACTGGAGTAGCATAGAAGTTGGCTTTACATCACACAATCCTAGTTTTCGAAATGTCGATAAAGGCATCAAGTTGATACTTGTGCCTAGATCACATAAACATTTTGGAAATTCAGTGTCACCAATAAAACTAGGAATCACAAAACTCCCAGGATCTTGAAGCTTAGTAGGAAGGTTTGTTGAAATTAGAGAACTACAATCTACCGTAAGGGCGACTGTCTCTTTATCTTCCCACTTTCTCTTCTTCGTCACGAGTTCCTTAAGAAACTTGGCATAGTGTGGAACTTGATCTAGCATCTCAAAGAAAGAGACACTAATCTGTACATCCTTTATTTTCTTCATAAAGCGGAGAAACTTATCATCCATTCCTGACTTTCTCTTTACCCTTTGAGGATAACGTAGAATGGGAATCATTGGTGGTGGTGATACGTAAACTTCTTCTTCCTCTACCACTTTTTTTTCTAAAGTTTTCTCTTGCGGCACTTCTTCAACTTTCTCTTCCTCTACATCTTCAACCTTATCTTGGCTAAAGTCTACTACTTCACTTTCCTTAGCCTTCTCATTGACTGTTTAAGAAGCTAATTCTTTACTGCTTCTTAAAGCGATAGCATTAACATGACCTCGATGATTTTCTTCGATAGAACTGGGGAGTGAACCTGAAGCTCTTTGGGCATTTGTCTTTACAATTTTCCCAAGTTGTATTTCCATGTTGCGCACGGCAGTTGATTGCCCCCTAAGGAATTGTTCCAAATTGTTTTGCCTTGCTTCTTGACTTGCCAAGGCTTTCAGTATTTTGCTTTGGTTAGTTAATAATTCTCTAGTTTGTTGGATGAATTTCTCTACCTTGTCAAATCTTTCCTCTAGGACCCCCATTCTTTCTCCCAAAAACCCACGTGATTGAAAACCAGGTGGCGGTCCTTATTATGGTGCACGTAATGGTAGTCCTTTATCAGGAACAATTGTCATGCTATCATCATTGCTTCTGTCTTTCCATGAGAAGTTAGGATGATTCCTCCATCCAGGATTATATGTTGAAGAATATGGATTGTTCCCCATTCAGTTTCCTCCTTGTCTTTGACCACTAACAAAATTGATTGGCTCAGTTTGTTGGTTTATCATGGCACATTGACTCATATCATGGTCAATGTTACCACAAGCTTCACAATTTTGTTGAATAGTAACAGCATCAACTTTGGTTACGGTCAAGTCTCGCAACTTCTTTACCATTAAATCTAACTGAGCTTGAAATGATGAGGAAGCATCAAGTTCAATCATTCCTCTCTTCTCACTTTGCTCAGTTAGTTCCCTCAGCTCTCTCATTGGTTGCTTTCTTCTTTTATTTGCGACTATCCTGTTTGTTGCTGCCAATTCTTCCAGAATATGGAAGGCTTCATCTCTTTCCTTCCTCAGAAAATTCCCATTGGATGCAGCATCAATAGTTCCCATGGTTGTAGGTAAAAGGCTAAAATAAAAAGTTTTGAGCAAAGATTTCTTTGTTAAACTATGATGAGGGCAACTCCTTTGTAACTCCTTAAATCTTTCCCAAGTTTCACTCAAAGAATCACCTTCAAATTGTTCAAAGTTAGTGATCTCTTTGACGAGCTTGCTTGTCTTTGAATATGAGAAATATTTATTCAGAAAAGCATTGGCAAGTTCCTCCCAAGTGGTTATTGGAGAATCTTTTAGTTGCTTGTACCATAGTTTAGCCTTGTCCGTAAGCGTGTATGGAAACATTCATATCTTAACAGTATCATCAGATACTCCCTGATACTTGAAGTTATCAGCTAATTCCATGAAGTTTCCAAGATGGTCATTTGCATCCTCATTAGGTAGTCCATAAAACTGACTCGATGCTTGAAGCATATGAATCACTGCTGGCTTGATTTTGAAGTGATTAGCTTTAATAGCTGGCTGCTAGATTCCTGTTTTTGCTCCTTCATAAGTCAGTCTTCCATGGTCCATTAAAGATCTTCTAGGAGCTTGAACTTCAGCTCCTTGTCCTTCTTTTCTTTGATCCATCCTTGATTTATCTCTTTTCGCTTTGCGCAATGACCTTTCTACTCGAGTAATATCTTCTTCAAATTTAACGGAAAATATTTTGTTGACCTGGTTAAGGGCATGCACGTAATTTTCCTTGCAAGTAACTTGTGTTGCAAGTAACGCTAAAAATTAACTCTAATTTTTTTTGGTTTTTATTTTATTTTTATTTGTTACTATTTATATATATTATATTATTTTATTATATAAAAGCAAGATTTTCCTATTCCAAGTTCATTCACCAAATCGAGTGTTTAAAACTCGATCCCTGGCAATGGCGCCAATTTGTTCCTAATCCTCCCGGGCGAGAGGGTCTGCTCTTATCCTTAAGTTTTCTGCTGCTTTTCTAAACGATAGGTCGTCTATCTGGACGACCTGGCGTATGCCAAAAATTTCTGGCGTGCGCCAGGTTTTACGAATTAGAAGAGTTGGAGTACGCCAACTCTTCTGGCGTGAGAGTTTTTGCCTCGGATGGCCAAAGTTGGCATACGCCACCTATTTCTGGCGTGCGCCAACACAGCAGTTTCTTTTTAGCAGAGTTGCGCAAATGAGTAAGTAAGGGAAAATCGTCCCACAAGGACCGAGTTTAAAGCTTCAACTTGGTTTAGTACTTGTCTAAGATCAATTTATGAAGTGGTTTGATGGAAACTCTCGTTCTAAGTTTGTTTACTAATCTAACAAATTATGAATTTAGTTACTTGAAGGTTTGGTTTTAAAAACAGATTCTTAACAACTTATATTGCACAAATGAGCAAAGTGAACTTAAAACCACAATAATCATCGAATTCAGAAGATTTACTAAGTACATAACATGGTCCTAGTATTTCGAAATCAACCAAACTACACTCTCGTGCTAGAAAGGCCTAAATTGCTTCTTTACCATGCTTAGAATGATAAGATGTTCTCTCGACCCCAAAAACCAACTAAGCACAGCAAAGAACCAACTATATGCATCACTTTAAGGACAATAAATCACTGAGTAAGAGTATTAGCAACTCGAACCAGCAACTTAACTAACTAACCTTTCCATTTAAACTATCT